>JACWBX010003090.1:44027-65051 GCA_014622435.1 Polypedilum pembai
TAATTCAACTTTTATTCATATATTCTAAGAATTTAACTATCTAATTCAGAGAGAATGTCAATAATTTAATCTAAATAAGCTCCAATTCAAAAAATTTCTTAAAATTTAATGATTTATTTACTAAAAAAAATTAAAAAAAAACAAAAGGCTCACGAAGAAAAAAACTTTTTAACTGGCATAAAGTTGGATCTAATAAAGCGACTTTATGCCAGAAAAAAATTAAAACTTTATTAGAACTAAAAAGGTTTTATGAGACATAAAAAGTTTGTATGGAAAAAAATTTATGAGTGTCATAAAGTGGACTTTTTATGCCTCATAAATAGCGTTATTAGATCCAACTTTAAGCCAGTTAAAAAGTTTTTCTCTCTGTGCTTTCATTGAAAATAAAAGTCAATTTGCCTGCGGAAAAACTTAATCAAATATCATTACAGACACTTTTAATATTAAATAAATCAACCTATAGTTTGAATTAATTTAGTAATAAAAGAGTTTTTCATGAATGTTCAAATATTGATAAAAACTTCAATATTTTATGTATGAGCACATTGGAAAAATTTTCTCGTTTTTAATGTCAAAAATATGAGATTTTTTTAATTGTTTAGTCTTCAGATAATTGGAAAATTTGTACACATGTGAGCTGCTTGAAATTGTAAATTTTTCGATACAAACAACTGAATTTAAATTGGATAAATAAGACACAACGAGAAAAAAGTGTACGAACGCTTATCTGAACAGAGTACCTTTTTTATAGCTTCACTTTTAAATTGCTTCAGGAGGTTGAAGATGATTTTTTAAAAATAAATGAGTATGGAATGGTTCCTGCTTCTGTTTCTATGATAATATTAAAAGAAAAATTTGTTACTTTTTCCTTTTTTATCGTTAATGTGCGAATGAGAAAGTGAAGTAATTTAAATTAATGATTATGCAAATTAGTTAAATATGAGAGAATTGTATCAAGGGCAAAGTGCGTAATTAGTATGACATATTTTTTCATTCAACAATGACAATAAAGGACATGGAAAGGTTAAAAGAAGAAATTTATCAAGAAGAAGTAATGTCATTGTAATTAAATAAAAGATTTCATGAAGTGAAAGAGGTGTTCATTTTCATCTTTTGTCTGTTTCTATGGAATCATGTGAACAAGATGGATTTTCTATTTCTTGATGACTGTAGGCTTGACTGGTAAATTTATGATAGCTCGTTTACAGCTGTTATTGTTTTTCTCTCTCTTTTTCTTTCATTACTGAGTGTTTTTGACTTGTTTTTGTATCTCTATATATTTTACATGAACAAAATTAAAATTAAACACAGCATTTATTTGTGAAAAAGAAGATAAATTATTGGTCAAAAACAATTAAATATATTGTACAAAAGAAAAGTGCGAAAACGCTCTTTTATTTTTTGATTTTTGATTTCATACAAGTATTAGTTTTTTATTGGTCAATTGCAAATTCCATAACTGCATTGTCATTTTAAGATTGATTGAATGAATAAAATATAATTAAAATTTCATCAATTTGTTATACTCTCATAAAAAGATTAGCCGAAAATAAAATTTACAAACAAATGACAAACTTAAAAATCAATAACAATTTTCAATATTGATCACACAATCATTTGAGAACTGCAGATTTTATCTTCTCATGTACACGTGTACGATCCACATGTTTAATTAGGTTTGCTTTAGAGTAAATTTTTCTCTCAACTCAGATTTTCTATTCATAGCACACAATCTCGTCTGCTTAGTTGTTGTTGTTGTTGAGAAGGCGAAAGTATTCTTGGAAAGCTTTCAAGTTTCTTTTGTTAAAGAACCGCCTGTGTGACACAAGTAGCTTCTTCATTACATTTCATGCGTAATGAAATTTAATGACTTCCTTGCTACATTTTTAAAATGTGTCAAAAACTCATTAAATTTCACAAAATCGTCATTTTATTTTGAATAAAAATTTTAACCTTTGAGATCAATTGGAAAAAAGCAAATTAAATGAAAAAAATTGAACTTTGCAAAATTTATTAAAGTTTTTTACTTTTGCTATTTCCTCAATATTTTTTGTGTAGGTGGGCAACAGTCAAGAATAAAGAATGAAATATAAGCCAATATTAATTCAGACCTTTACATTTAATATTTATTAAGACCTTTTCTTTGGCGGCTTTTTAAATAATACGTAAAATTTGACTATTTAAACACTTTTTATAATAAATTAAAAACTTTGAACAAATTTATGGAATTTTAATCATTTTATTAGGGTAAATGATCATAAGTTCCGACCTATTTTCGATTTTTTGGATTCAACTGTTTATATCTCACTTAATATATGATTAAATTCAATTCTGTTTGAAATTTTGTATGTAGCTTTTCGAATTCTTTCATTTGAAACATTGTTTAGCACTCCACGTTGAGTCATTGATTTACAATTTCGTTTTGATTGCCAACTATAAGTATCGACCCACTAATCATTAGTTTCGACCCATTTTTTCATAAGTATCGACCTAGTTGTTATGATTCTGAATGTTTCAATTTTAATCAAATTATATCACTCCACTGTACTTGTATCCATTTTATTTATGCAGCAAAAGTAATCCCCAAGCAATTACTAAGAAGATAAGAGTTTAAATTAAAAGAAATTAAGGATTTTAGAAATTAGAATATTTCTGAACGCGTTTTGCTACAGTCGATACTAAAATTGTTACGCGATTTTCACGTGAATTTTTGTAAACAAAATGGGTCGAAACTTATGATGAAACTGGGTCGAAACTTTTAATGGCGGTTTGTGAGTTAAATTTGTGTTTATAAACGGGTTAAAATATATAAATAAGTGCTGAATAATGAAGTTTGAGTTTGAATTCAAATCGTGGAAGTGATAAAAGAAGAGAAAAGAAAGTGAATAAGTGAAAAATAAGTAATTGAAAATATTGCGAAATTTTTTTGTTTTGGAGAATAAACAAAAAATGGTGATTTTGTGTAAAATACTGATTAATAACCTATAACGAAGTGCTATACAATAGTTAAAATACTTATTTAATTGTTTACAATAGTAATATGTTAAGATTTTTTTAAGTTTTCATTGAAAATTCATCGAAATAAAAAACGGTCGATACTTATGGTGGGTCGAAACTAATGGTCGTTTACCCTATTGGAATTAGTTTTAATTAAAAGAACATATGAAATTTAATCAATGAGATCTTTAAAAATTTTCATAGTATTTATTATATTTCTTAGGTCAAAAATGATGGGAAATAAAACTTTACTAAATGTTTTTATTTGATAAAATAGACGTAAAAGTATTAGCTAGCTAATGTTTTAATAATTTTTTTCTAAATTTAAAAAACGTATAAAAAATAATGAATAAATGAAAATATAACAGTAATTTGAGATTTGAAAACTTTTTGAATTAAAAAGAAAGCCGCAAAGTTCCAAAACAATATTTCATTTTTCTGCGCAGCTATAAGAAATTGATTCTTTCTAAATGACTGACTATGAAATGTCAAATGGAGAATAAAAAGAACAAAAAAGCAAAAATTAATTTCATTAAGTTAATGGAATAAAAAATTGACTTTACCACTAAAAAGCAATGAAAAGACGTAATTTACTCATTGATTTATATGACAAAATTTACAATAAAATAAATTGATTCTCTTCTCTATCTTGTCCATAAGAGACATATAAAAAGTGAGAGTGAATCTTCTATACTAAAATGATGTTAAAATTACGATTAATTTACTAATTTCTCGATCACGTAGAGTACCACATGTGAAAGTGTAAATTTACTCAATTTAATTCAATTTATGGTTCACCACAGTTGTGATGATGATGGGACAATAAACAAAAAAGATGAACATAAATTTTCCCATTATTTTCACACACAAAAATATCAACATAAAGCGAATTAATTTTAATAACTTTCGGTTTGTTAATTGTTTGTGTGTGTAGATGATTAAAGCAATGAAAACATTAGTTTATGGACAAGAAACGTAATTCATTAAAACAGGATATAGAATTACATTAGAATGAGCGTTTTTCACATCACATTTTGTTTACTTTTGTGTGTGTGTGAGAATGAAAGCAAATGGAGACGAAAAATGATATTAATCTTAGATTGAGTAAACAGAAAAACGCAGTATGAAATTAATTGCGCAAGCGGGAAATTGTGGAAAATTTTTTGTGTTTTGAGTTTGTTGATAATCTTTTCACTTTATTATTTTTCGTAGTAGAAAAATTGTTTTAAAAATTTCAAAGTTCTTAACAGTTTACTTTTCAAATTCATCATGAATTTTTCATCGGTTTTTTCAAAAATATGTTAATAAATTTAACGACAATTTTTGTAAAACATTTTTCATGAAATTTAACAGTTTTTATATAAATATTTTTTAAATTAAAGAAAACAATAAATTTTCTGTCGTCATCTCTTTATTTCGATTAAATCTTATTTACGCAGCAAATCTACCTCTTTACAAATGCAATATACTCTCATGAGAGGAAAGAATAAATCTTCCAAATGACAAAGAAGCGAGGAAAAGTGCTTAATGGTTTCCGTAAAGCTCAGAACAGATTGAACGCATGATTTCAGCTTAAAATATTCGTGTTGATAAATTTTCATCACATATATAGTGATCTGATGAGAGCAACAAGTACAATACGTATGTGATAGAAAATAATGCCGATAACGACAGGTGCTAGCTTTTTGTAAAATATCCATTAATAATGAAAGAAAAATATCTTTCTTTTGCTTTATACCAAAGAATAATCACTTTGAAGAAAATGATTTAGAAACAAGAATAAATATTTTAAAGAAACCCCAACAAAAGTAATTTTAAACTAATGCAATTTAAAATATTTTTTTAGTTTACAATAAAGTTTCTAAAATTCTCATGTCGGACTGTTTTATTCATCGTTGTTATCGTAGTTGCCTACGCAGATCTACAAATAGATTTGCCTACATAGACAAAAAAGTTTTAGTCTACGTAGATATTTTTGCCTGCAATTGCCTATGTAGATAAAATCGCAGTTGTGGGTAGGTTTGAATAATAACACTGGTTTAGATATTATATAATGCAAAATAAGAGCTTGTCTGTTCTTGAAAGATTAAAAAATTTTTAAATTAAACTTCTTTTATTTATTTTTAAAAAATTTTAGTCAGAATTTAACATCTTTAAAAACTAATTGAGTCGATTATTGATTGATAGTAATAATAGTTTTCTTTCAATAAAACTTTTGAATATGATGTTTTCTTCTCGTTTTTATTATTTTTCCAACTTATTGAACTTATTTGAAAACAAAAAAAGAACTTTTATTCAAATACGAAAATGAAAAAGAAAAAAAATTATCATTTATTTGTCATTATTCATTCTCCATCATCATCATCAATAATGACCAATAATTTCTTCCATATCACCGCAATTAATAATCATGACAGCAAAAAGAAAGGTTCAAAATCATATCAATAATAATAATAAGAAGTAAAAAAGCTCACCTTTGTGTTAATAAAATCGCATGCTAGGTCCTTTAGTTTGTTGAGTGTCAATGAGCTGGCATTTGTTGTAACGATATCACGTAGACTACCGAATTGAAATAAAAAGGCTATCTCGGGTCCGGCCATTATGTTTTTACTTGTGAGGTCGACTGTTGCGTGATCTCAAGGGAAGAGTTTATTTGTAACGGGTTATGGTTGGGAATTTTGTGGAAGGGAGTGAAGAATTGAGCTTGAATTGAATTTTTATTAACTGTATTGTTATGTTTTTTGTGTTTTTTTTATATTCTTCCGCCTTCACAATTTGTTTTTTATTCTGCAATGAAAAGAAAGAATATTGAATAAAATTTTTTGTATGTTTGCTGTTGTAGCATTAAATCATGTTTATCCATAATCGACTATTCATACATAAATTTTATTAATAAAAAGGATTCAGATTTTTATTCAGCTAGCAGAAAAAGTTGCTTGATGTGCGTGTATATGAGATGAAAAATATGCTAAACTCACACAAAAAAAAATATTTTTTCTTTCTCTTGCTTACGTGTAGCATAGAGAGAGATTTTGCTGCGGCTTTTATTCAACTTTTTTAATATTATGCTTCAGCTTTTTTATGAATGTTTTGTGGTAGAGAAAGTGAATAATAGGGATGGAAGTTTTGATGATTTATTGGTTCTAGTTAAATGTCGAGTGAAACTGAGTGAGTAAATTTGTTCAACTGTCTTAAATTATGTTGACAAGTCCTTGGTGGATAAAAGAGTTTTATAACAAATTATCAAGTTCATTTTTTATTTTTTGTTTGTAAAAAAAGAGGAGGATAAAATTTAAATATTTATGTAGGAAAATTTTTTATTGTCTCCAAAATAAATTGTTGAACTTTTTAGAAAGGAAAAACGTTAATATGAAGGAAAATAATTTTTTTGTTTTTAAAAAAGCAAAAAATTGATCTTGTTTTCTGTCATATTTTTAAAGAAAATATCACGAATTTAAAAACTTTTAAGAACATTTAAAACTTTTTTCTTAGTCTTAAGAATACAATCCATCAAAAGGGCGTTCCATTTTTATAAATATGAGCCACAATAAAATATTTTCATATGATATTTTAATTTTATTGATGATAAACCGTCTAGTTTGTTTAAAATATTAAACAGAAAAATTGATTTTCTTAAATTTGAAAACATATATAATATCCAATTTGCAAATTGTATAAAAATGTATGAAATTCATCAAAAAATTAGAAAACATCGAAAAATAAAATTGTTATCAAAATATCAAATGTTCAGCCTCTTGATAAAAGCAGTAATGTCACAAGAGCTTTTACAAAATTATGTAATGCAAAGTTTGAAGTCATTACTCCACCAAATCGCTTGTTTATATTTAAATACTTCCTACTTTAATTTTTTTTATCAAGCTGAAATAAATAAAGAAGTTATGATCCTTTGAATTTCCTCAAATTCAAACAATTTATTCCCAGCATTTTTTAATTTTCGTGAATGAAGAACTCTAATAAATTTTTTTGAAACAATTCAATTTCTGGTCACAACCCTTGAAATATTTTTCCAATAAAAAAAATCATTCACTGCAGGTACTTCAAAGATTTCTCTATAGAATTTAATAATACACACATCATTCATTTTTCTTTCTTTTCACTTCCGCCTTACGGCAATAAAAAAAAGCTTTCCTTTTATATTTGCCAAAAACAAAGCAGCAACTGCAGCCAAAATCAATCAAATGAAAAATTTTGCTTATTCCCACAACATAAATTAAATTTATGCATATACATTTGTGACTTTTGATTCAACACAACAATGGTTAAGTGACACACTTGAATAGATTGCCTTAAAATATGTCAACTCATCACAATTGACGAAGCACTTTCGAGTGGTACTTCAACAATTTCCTCCCTCTTACCATAAAAACAATACAATTTTAATGCAAAACAAGCAGTTAAGGACAAAGTTCACTTCACTTTCGTTGAAATTAGTGCAAGCTTTGTAACTTATCAAATAAGCGCAAAGAAGCTTAATTTTAAGTGCTTCAATAAGTGTCAACAGAGAAAAGGGAAAATCAAAGCTCTTCACTCGCATTAAAAGCTTTGTTTTATATTACTTTATGCCTGACAAAGCAGAATCATAAAAGTTAGAGGATAAGAGCGACTTAAAAAGAGCTTAACCCAAAAATAACATAAAAGATGCTTTTTTAATTGTTACGTTTTTCATGGGAGGAAACTTATTGTTGTTATTACATTGAAAATACAACAAATTTTTATATTTTTATTACAATGTTGTTGATTAATTGAGGAATTAATTAGTTTGTTTTTTTAAAGCGGTTTCAACTAATTGTTTTTGTTATTTTATGCGACTTGAATTATTTTTGATTTAGGTAAATGATAAGTATTAGATAGAGAAAGGGTTTTTAAATTAATCTCTTGAAATACATAATGAATTTAGAGGAATTTTCGCAGAAAAATTTCATCAAATCATAAACAGGAAAATTCAAGTGAATAATTCATGTTTCTGTGCTGCTTGTTTTTACTTTTCAATCTTGATTAAATTTTAAATGTGTAGAATCTTTTCAGATATTTTCATTGAGGTTAGACAGGTTTCTGAAATGCTGTTTTTGCTGTTTTTTTCTTTTCGCTTATAACTTTTTACAGAAATCGAGTAAAATTAAAAGCTATACACTGTTTTAAAGCTTGAACTTTATATTTTAAGAATAAAAAACAGTCATTTTCGGAAAGCTCATAGATTTTTCTAAAATATGGAAAAATTACAAAAAAAACAGCAAAAGTGCTGTTTTTGCTGTTTTGCTGTTTTTTTGTAATTTTTTCATATTTTAGAAAAATCTATGAGCTTTCCGAATCTGACTGTTTTTTATTCTTAAAATATAGAGTTCAAGCTTTAAAACAGTGTATAGCTTTTAATTTTACTCGATTTTCGTAAAAAGTTATAAGCGAAAAGAAAAAAACAGCAAAAACAGCATTTCAGAAACCCTAGTTAGACATATTTGAGAATTTTTTATTATTTAAAAACATAAAAATTTCTCTTTAATTTTTAATTAAGTAATGTTTCAAAAATAAGTTTAATTTAATTGTTACCGTTGTTTTTGATAATTTAATTTAAAATCCTGGTAATTTTATTCAAAGTTTTGACCGTTGAAAATAAAATTTCAAACGTTTTAAACCCCTTTTCGAACAGATTTTGAACTTTCAAGTTTTAAGCTAAAATTATGTAAAATCAAGCCTGGATTAGACTTATGATAACTTATTTTATAAAGAGGAACATTAATATCAAATTCAATAATCTTATTTAAGTTTTTTGTTAACAAACTTTTTAAAATTTGAATAATTTCGAAAAACTGTATTTGCATGTCGGGGGCTTTTTCGAAAATCCCTAACGGTCGATTGAAACTACCAGGTTTAAAATAAATTAAAAAGTTATTCTTTCAAATTTTAATAATTTTTTTCAAATATTAAAAATGAAATCGTCATTTAATGTAAATTCAATTTAATAAAAATTTAAAGGTTTTTCAAATCTTAAAATTTCAAATTTGGCTGTTAAAATTGAATTCAATAAATTTTTTAAAATTTATATTACGATAGTTACACAATATTTAGTATTTTTTGTAACAAATTTTTCAGCATTTTTGTGGCTTTTCTGATAAATAAAAAGCCTCTTATAATTAAATAATTGCACAACCATTACCAATCTTCCTTTTTAAAAGACGACCTTAAACAAAAATGTTTGCTCTCTATTAAATAACATGCTCTTCATTATTATCATAAAATTTGAAGAGCAAGGAAAATTTCCATAAATATTTAAGGTTGAGGATGAACAAAGTTCTAGTGAAAGAAAAATGGACTATAGGCCAATATTTTCCTCATCATCATGATCAAATTTTATTAAAAATTCTAAGCATGTTGTACTTCACATTTCCATTTTCATTTTTTATTTAAATTCACATTTTCATCACAAAAAAGATGAAGAATATGAGAATATTATCCTCAAGCTAAAAAATGTGATAGATAACGCAATGGGAATGTGAAAATGTGTCTGCGGTTATCGAAGAGTCCATAATCATCATACATTTATGAAAATTCTTTTCATTGCGTGCAACTCAAACACATTTTCATGCTGCTGCTTGTTTATTTGTCATTTGACATTTGCCTCTTTCACATTTTCAACAAAGGAAGCCTTTGAGGCACGTGACAGATAGATTTCAGTGTACATTATATATGCTAGATGCTGTGAGACCTCAGGAGGCTTTTCCGAATTTAATCCTAGCAATCGATCGTTCTGGATTTGGCATTTTAACAAAAATTCTCTACTCGAGAGGAACCTTTGAAAACATTGAGAGCAAATTCTTTGCTGAAATGCAGATTAGAGGAAAGAGAAGAAAACAGTGATACAAAAAATGAAGAGATTTTGATGGAAAATTCACATGAACTTAAAAATATTGTTTTTGCAATTTGAATTTTTAAGATATTGAAGTTATGAAACAATTACTGAAATTGTTTGATTTATTAAAGTAATAATTAATTTTTATGCTTTAGTTCACTCAAAAGATCAAAGAGTATTTTTCTAATTTTTCAATTTAAGAAAAGAAATTTTGAAAATTATTTTCCCTTGAATTTTTCTTTCCTTCCTCTCTATTCATTTACTGATGCTTTTGAATAAAAATATTGAGAACTCTGTTTTATCCATAAGTAAGGCAATGGATATAAAGCAAGTCATATATTGCCGGATTTGAAGAGGGAAGTAAGAGGGAGAGTTGCTTATTTTCTTCTTTTCATCATGTCTTGTTTGTTTGCCCATAAAAAAAATTCTAAAGAATCGAAGAATATTGAGCCTTGAGCCATTTATTAAGGTTCTTTAAATTTTATTTTATTATTAGCTGCTTTGGACATTGCTCTCTTTTTTGTCCCTTGCATTTCACCAATTGAATCATAAAAAATTTAATGAGGAAATTCACAATTTTTCTCACGCATTAATGCCATCAATAAAAAGATGATTATTTGTAATCACGTCGACATAGAATATGAAATAGTCAATCTATATGGACACACGCGAACAGCCGCATATAAATAAATTATGTGATAAAAATGTTGACAATAATTCGTGCGGAAATGAATGTGATCTCAATATTATTGAGCTTTTCGCCTCTTTTACTTTCATAAGCATATGGTCGAATAGCTGAACCATGCTGAGAAAGGGAAAAATAGATAGCAATGACTGAACATAAATTTTATTGACACAAACAGTTCTCTATCGGCCTACACTCTTTTTCTCTCGTCGCCCTTGTTTTGATGTTGTTTATCTATGAACTTGTGAAAGAAATAATAGAAAATTCCAATTGAGACGTAATTTATTTGAAATCTGACGTTTGATATGATTTATTAAATTATCCTTTACCTAATTAGATTTCTATTTCGATAATCTTCTTAAGTTTGACTTTTACTTGGAATTAGAAGCTCATAAATTGAAAGATTTCTTCATTTCCATTCAAATATACAAGGAACTGCTTATCTTTGTAAAATTTTGATTAATTCATTTCTAAATTATTTCAATTCTATTATTTCTTGAAAATTACATTTATTTAAGCACATAGAGTAAGAGCCAGAGTTGTAAGTAATAGATATCACATCGTAAATTACACACTTGTGGTCCTCATGAAAAAAGAATTTCAAGTTCATGTTTACATTTTACTTTGGAACAGTTAATTCAATTTTTCGTTCTTTTACACATCTCATGAGATTTAACTGATGAATATGAAAAGATACAACAAAAGAGTTGAGTAAAAAAATAATAAAAGACAAGTGTTGATGAATACCATAATCTCCATGGGTTTATGATGAAATGCTTTTAATGCTTACTCGAAAATAACTTGAATGTCCTCAGAGAGAAAAGTTTTATGATTTATTGAGTTAATTCTCATTACGAAATAAAATTAAGTTTTTCAGGCAGTAATCTTTTTAGTAAGTAATTCTGATGAAATGAAATTAAGTTGGTAAAATGTCATTGAATGAAGAATTCAAGCATTTATACAAAAGAAATCAAAATTTTTTTGAGTGCTAGAAAATTTGTTTACTATTGCTTTTATTAAAAGAAATATCTTTCCCGCGAAAGAAAATTTCACTAAATTCACCAATTGCCACAATAAACTCCTTCTTGGAGCAGTTGAGCGCCTCTGTGACCGCGTGGTTCAGGCGCTTGATCTGAAGAACAGCGTAGTGGCTGGTCTGAATTCGAGTCCAGGCTGCGCTTTCTTTCAGAAGTTTAGATACTTCGACTGCTCAAGTGCTCTCGGAACGCACTTTAAAAGGTAAGGTCCCTCACTATAATGATAGTTTGGCTGAGATATTGTAGTGTTACAGAGAAGTGGGGATACTCATGCGATTTCATTGGTAAGGAAACTTTCCTCATTTGAAAATCGCTAGTAGCAGTCATTTAACTTCTCTGTAAAAATTGCAATATATAGTCAACTCGATCACTGTCGTGAGTCAGGATTAGGTCACAACAGGCACTTAAGTCTACGTGCATCCTGTGAGTTAGCAATAACTCCGCCTGGGAAAAATTAAAACCCATCCATTCAAACTCCGTCTTATTTTTCACAAGGTTTGTGCATCATTTTTATAACTTTATTTATGTCAAAAATTAACTTTTTCAAGAAGCAACAACTTTTAATATCAAAAACCATTAAAACTTAAAAATTTTATATGAAATTACAAAAAATTCGTTAATCTTTTATTAATTTGTAAGAATTTTGCTTAATTTGGTAGACTTTTTGTCAAAATTGTTTCCCTTTGCTTTTTTTATTCATTTCAGATCTATTTTTATTCCATTTATTATTAAAAGAAAGAAAAATTCCGTCTAGTCGTTGAAGAAATTGAATCTTTTTCATCATTGATTTCTTTACGTTTCCTAATAAGAATATCAAATTTATTCATGAAAAAGAATCTTTCTATGATACATTTTAACTTCTCCCTCACAGATCGTTAACCTGATGCTTTAACAACTTTTCGAAATCAAACTTGAGTTGATAAGTAAATCCCAAAGAGGGGAAGAGGAAGAAAACGATAATGATAATGTCGCAAAAGTCGGTTAAACATGAGAAGCCCGAATTTTATATCATTTGTAACAAAAACCAAATTTTTCTCATAATTACCATGATTTGAGAGAAGAAAAATCAATAGAAAAATTTTCCCAAATTGAATTAAAAGAGAAAAAGTGTTTTTTGTTAAGTAGATTATTTATTTGTTCCAAATCAATGAATGTTGTTCGCACACAAGTGTTTTAGATCATCAAAGTTTTTCTTTGCGCATTTTATGGCTAAAGTTTTTTTTGCAAACGTACGAAAATTGAGTCGACTGCAAGAATGAAAAACTTTTATGACACACACACACACATACATAGGAAATGAAATTGAAATTTCTTTTTAGAAGTCAGCTGTGTATGCTCAGCTGTTTCTTTTAACATAAGTGAAGTTAATAAAATATTTTTCAATAAAAAAAGAGAAAAATTTCATTTGAATAAAAAATGTATGGTGTCAAAAAAGACTAACTTACTACTGCAGTGTTATAAATGATAATTTATACAGAGAAAATTTTTTTTATAAATTTAATGCTTTTGTCACAGTTATCAGAATGAATTTCAAGGTCAGAATGCGTAAAAGATATTTTTAAAAGAGCTTAGTATTGTTAGAATCAACATTTACGATTAAAAGATAACAAGAGTGACAAGCATGACAACTTTAAGCTTAAAAATGTGTTAAATGGATTTTTTAATTTTAAAATTGAATTATTTAGAAAAAATTTAAGAAAAAGAATGGGAATTGTAAAAATTTCATTTGGCATCAGACGCCATGAAAGTCATGCCTCTGTTGGAGTTTTAATATACTTGAGAAGACTGTTTAGTTTATAAAAATTTGTAATGATTTCAGAAGATTTTGAAATGTGAACTTTTTATAGGCTTTTTTCATAATTTTTTATAATTTATTTTTATACAACATTAATTGAGTTCAATAAAATAAATGTAATGTAATTTTTTGATCATGTAATCGAAAATAAAATAAAATTTGAAAATGAAGTTCTTAGTTCCTGTTTATTTTAAAAGCTGAAATTTTTCATGAATTCTAAGAAACAAATCTTTTAAAAATTTTTTTAATTGATGTCAATTAATTAAACTTCTTTTGAACTTAATATCAACATAGAAATTGATATTGTAATGAAATTTTCGTATTTTAAAAATCAAATAATAATATTCATTATTATTAATTTTTAATTCTTTTTCGAGAATACACACACTTTTTCTTCTTATATACATGTTGCTTAACCCTACTTTTATTATATTGTTGTATTTAATTTCCTTTCTTGTATGAAAAATATTCCTTTTAATTTACTGCCTTCCCAGAATTAATTATGCAATTAATTACACGTACCTCAGTTCATTGACCTTCCTAAAAAAAAGTCGTAATCACAATCTACTAAATTCTTCTCCTTTTTCTATACTCAACGACTCGTAGAATAATAAATCTCTAACTGACGTGAATTTACGCACAATACACGTGATTCTTCCTTTAATGCAAACAAAAAAAATGAGTTCAAGCTCAACTCATTCGTATATGTCAATAACGAGATTTGATGATATCACATTCAAGTCAATTTTTCTCTCTGTGTGAAATCATAATATTGGTGCCATGTGCCAACAAACAAAAAATTCTTTTTTATTCGATTAAGAAATCTTTGGTTTGTTGAAGGATTTAAGTTCATATATAAGAAAGGCTTCTGCATGGTATTGTTTGTATAGAACTTAATAAAACTTTTTTTTTCTAGCAACTTACAAAATGAGTGATAAAGAACTTGTAAGATAAAAGTTTGTTTTTACTTTTTTAAATTCAAGAGGAAATATTGAAATAATTTTGGTGAAATTAAAGCTTAATAAAAATATTCTAAAAATTAAAAAAAAATAAATTTTTGAATTAAAAGTTTGAAAATTTTAGAAAATAAAATTTCAAGTTTTAAAAGTTTGATTCCTAAAAAATTTCCATTTTTAACCTTTCTAAAAATAAACATTATGAAGCTAAAAATTTTTTATTTCTTTCACAACCCTCGCAAAACTTTTTTGTTTAGAAAAATGTCATCTAATAAATTTTATGTGTTCTCATTTTCTACCATGATGAAGAATAAAGATGCTTACGGTTATGTTGCAAAATGATTTATTTATATGTACAAAAAAGCTTTTTGTGTGGGTGAAATTTGAGGAATTTTAATGTGAATTTTTATGACGGTGATTTTGTGAAATGTTGATTTAATTAACTTTGTTCAAATTAGTTTTAGATTTAATTACAAGACAATAAACTTGAAAAGATAAAAAATTGTTATGGAAAAAGAGTTGAGTTCAGAGTTCAAGAAGAAAGATAAATATCAATGAAAATGCTTGACATTTTCTCATTTAATTTTCTATTAAGATTGTCAAATGTTTTGAAAATGCTCAAAGTGATTAATTTAAAATGAAATGAAATCTTTTAACATGAATTTTGTTCTTTTATGAATGTCAAATAAAATTAAATATTTTACATGCAGTTCAAGTAACCAATAATACGTTATGTTTTCTCTTTATATGACTTTCATTAGTCATATTAATTAAACATGGTTTGTTTTTTCGGAAAGTCCTTTATATTTTGTTTTGAAAGTTTATATTTTTCATATTTTATAGAATACTAGATGGAAATTTGATATTTATTAAATTAAATTTAATTTAAAATTTTAAAAATTTCAAATCTACTTATAAATTATTTTCTTTTGATTCACTTAGGATATTATAAATTGTTAAATTCTCATTTATAAAAAACAAATGATGACAAAAGAAAATAAAATTTCACATAAGAATAATTGAATAGCGTAAAACACATTGAAAAATGTTGAGTTTATTAAGAAAAAGATAGTTAATATTCAACATAATAATAAAAATAGTAGAAATGAAAACACAGGGGGATAGACACAGTGGCAAAGTGGCAAAAATTTATTAGAAAAGTGGCAAAAGTGGCAAATTTTTTGCCACTTTTTTTAACGGAAAAAAGTTTTATTCTTGAAGACCACGTGCTAAAAGTGGCAAAAGTGGCAAATTTTTGTATGAAAAGTGGCAAAAGTGGCAAACATTTTGCCACCGTGTCCATCTCCCTGTGAAAACATATTCAGCATGAATTGTGAAGAGAGTTTTTCAGTGTGCAACCACGATAATAAAAATTCATTCGTCTCATTCAGATGATAAATGAGCGAAATATGCTGGCGAATGAATTTTTTTATTTTATTGTTTTATATTTTAGATGCCATCCTTACATGCGTGAAAAGAAATCAGAAGAAGAATTTTTGAAATATTTCACGTAAAAAAAGTTGTTTCTGTAACTTTACCATAGCAACTTCAAGTCGGCACGTGAAATCGTAATTTTCGTGTCGATATTAATAAATTTCCAAAAAGCAGAGAAAAGTGAAATTTACACGTAGCTACATAGCCACTTTATCATCATTTTACGACCTTCGAAATAGAATTTATGGCGGTAACAGAGAAAATATTTCTTCCTTTTTTGAACTTCATTTTCACTTTGTAAAAATTGCTTTTGATATTCTTCATGGTTTTGATTCTATTCATAGCAAAAAAAATTGATGATAATGATAAGTGAAAAATTTACTTTTTAATTTGTTTCTTTCGCATCTGACAAGGCATATGATGGAGTGTGAAATGAATTTTTATGTATAATTTTCTGTGCCCACACAAACACGTGTTAACAAGCATGCTTGTGTAATTCTCTCATCAATCTATGTGCAATAAGCAAAAATTAATCATAAAATTATTTTAGAAAAGTTAGAATAAAAAAAGCAGAAAGAAGCTTATTTAGGCGATTTATTTTCGGTAGTTTTCAGCGATTTTTAACGACTAATATTTTTTTGAATTTTGTTTATTTCAATTTCTTGAAAATAACTATCAAATTTAAATTTGAACTTGTACAAATTGTAACCAAATTTTAATAATCATAAGTTAATTCATGAATAAATTTATTAATGAATAACTCAATAAAACGTAATTATCACAATAATAACTATCAATTTTTATTCAATATAAACCAATATTCGAAGGTAAATCAACAAATGTCAAAAGTGAAAAGGTTTTACTAAAACTAAATTCTAGTCTTGACATTTCAGTAAAATTGTCTTATTCCATGGAAGAAATAGAAGTCAAGAAACTAACAATCCTAAATCTAATTGTAATTTGAGTGCGCAACAAGCAAGTAACATGGATAAATGATGAGCCATTTTTCGAGATGAATAAATGACAGTGTATCTAATCAATCTTTATCATACGACGATGATGTAGATTAGATGAGACGCAACATGCAATTACTGGATGAATGGAAAAAATTAATGATATTTCTCGCATGATCAATTATTAATCTTACTAATTAATGAAGTAGGAAAAAAATTTGTGTTTTGGGACTTGCATGCATGACAAATTTCTCTTTTCTGTATGTCCATTAGAATGATTGAATGGGAAGTTAAAGCCCTTGTAAAATTGAGTCAGAATAAATAAATTATAAGACCATCAAAGTGATATTTAATTTATTCCCCTTTTTTCATTGATGTCATTATAATGATCACATGTGTACATATATCTTATGCCAATATTTATCATTCTTCTTCAATCATTGGCACATTTAAGCCTATTTATGTGTTTGCGTATGAGGAAAAAGCTTATAAAGAATCAATTGAGGTAATATTTCAAAGTAAAGATTTTGTATTTTGACACTCTAATAATTTACTTTAAATAATTTATGAATTTGTTCTTAGCATTTCAAAAAAAAGGTCAAAATGTAAGTTCATTTTTAAAGAAATTTTTTTAAACCTTACTGCTATTTTTGTCAACAAAAAATTTTAATCCTGCAAAAAAAGTAAAAATATGAACTTTAAGCAACTCTATTATTCACTTTGTTTGAACACAATTTCATAAAAAGCTTTTATCAATTTAAAAAGAAAAATTTTTTCCCTCACAGACATTATTCCTTGAGCTATTAAATTTGAATTGTGTTGGGAATTGAGTGGAAAAAAAAGAAATTTTCTCTCTTCTCTTTGATTGAATAAAATATGAATGTTAATGACCGTTGAAATGCTGCATTGTGTGGAAAATGAGCAGCATTTACGTGCCTTAAAGGTTTTTCTTTTATGAATTTCAGTGAGAAAGGAAGGAATTGAAACAATTTAATGTTTTCAGTTGGTCAGAAATGAAATAAGTAAGTAGATTAGAAGATATTCATTACATGAAATCTTTCAATTATGTAACTTCTGGTATTTGATTAATCATAACTATGACTACGATTTGCTAAAGTATCCTTAGGCTGCTGGTTTCAGTTCAACAGCTTAGCAACTTAGTTCCACAAACAGATTGAGCTTGATTTCGTAATAAGCAATTAAAATAAAGATAATTTTGATAATTATAATGATTGTTGTTTGAAAAATAATAAAAAAAAGATCTTTTAGAAGTAAAAGAAAACATAAAAGAAAATGTTGAAAAAACAAGGGGAAGACATGCGGAGAATCAATAATTTTCCCTAATTATAATTAGTTAGTAGAAGATGTAAAAGGCCATTAATGTTTCTTTTTTTTTCCTGTCTCCATGGTAAGTGGATAAAAACGAATAAAAGAGAGAAAAATATAAAGATTGTATGCAGAGAGTCAATATTTGGATAGGATGAAATTGAATAAGCTTACATTATGCTCAATGATCGTTATCAGGAGATTATTACATTAAGCAATTTATGTCTGCTTCAAATCCTTTCTTTCATTCGAGATTTAATTAAATTTAGAAAATATAGCACATAAGTCTAATAATATCAAAGAAATCTAATAATCAAAAGAGATTGAGAAATTCTCTAGAAGGTAAATGAAAATTGTGTAAATTCAATAAAAGTAAAGAGAAAACTTTTATTTCACTCGTCGCAGTAGTAATGAACTTAAAAGTAATGTAAAGATGGAAATCGTCTGATACAAGGACAGTGATACTTTTCGCGTCCTTTCTTTAAATGTTCAGAAAAATGTACTGTAAAGAAATCAAGGCTGGAACACTAAAAATGTTAAATAATTTCAATTGAAAAGTTAGGAGTCTCAGCATTGAAATAAATTAAGTAAAATTATAATGTTTTTCCTTCTCTATCGCTTATTAATTATGTTTTTAGCGAATTTTTGGAAAAAAAAATCCGCTATTAGGGTAAATCATTTAATTTTGGGCCACATTTATTTTTGGGCCAATTCTTGTTTACATTTGTCAAATTAATGAAAATCACAAATTATTTCTCTTTTGATGTATAAAATGTTATCATTAACTATTTATCTGATTCGTTATTGATCACTGATCATAAAATACACATTTAATCTCATTAATACTTAATAGTTTTCTTTTATTAAACGAAATCATTTGAAAATTAAAGAATTACAAAAATTTTTGTTGATTTTCAGCCACTTTTTATCTTTTTATATTTTGTCAATTTCTCTCATAATTAACTATTTTATTACTTCAATTTGACACTACACAAGTACTAAAATGTTTAAAATACTCTTTAATCAAGTTTCACTGAGTTATAATCACTTAATTAAGCCACAAAAGTTAATTTAAATTTCTAATTTATTTTTGGGACACTAATTTTTCAATATAAAATTACAAAATATGTAGAAATATTCGATTTTTGAAAAACCTTATTTAAAACAAATACTATTTATTTAAGTGTCTAGAATGATTGATAAAGCTAGAAAATAATTTATTTGAGAGTTAAATCATCAGTATTAGTTATTTAAATAAAGTAATTTCAAAAATTAAAAAGTGGCCCAAGAATAAATTTTTCGGCCCAAAATTAAATTTCATCACATTTTAGTTGATAAATCAATAATCAAAGGCTTTTGACATTCAAATGTGTGTTTAAATAGCAAAGGAAAGCTCTAGCTTTATTTAGAAAACTCAATCATTAAGTAAATCTATAAAATTAAGGAGATTTTTGATATTTTCTATTGTTGCCTAGCAAAAGTGGCCCAAAATTAAATGATTTACCCTAAATTGTAAGTTCACATCAATAAAAAGCAGGAGTTTAGAAACTGAGGAATTTAATGGGAAATTTTTTATTGTTATAAAATACAAATTATTTGTTAATTTTCGTCATCATATCTTTCCTCCTATCTAGGCTAAAGCGTATTTACTCCTGCTCGAAATACCTCAATAAAAAAGATTACCAAGAAATCTAAAATAAATCAAATGTAAATTCTTATCGTTATCTAAGCATTAAAAAGGATTTAAAGCTTTGTTGAAAACTTTAAAAAGTTGATATTGGATAATTTTCGTTTATTTATTATTTTTCAATTAAGCGATCAAGACATGAAATTTCTATTAATTATTTTATTAACTACAACATTTTACATTCAAAGCAATTGCAATAAAATTGCATTCATCAATATTGGATCATTAAGTGAGTTGAAAATAATTCAAAATTTTTAATAAATAACTAAAATTAAAAAACTTTTACATAGATGTTACTGAAAATAATATTGGAATGTATAGGAAGACATTTTTCATCCCAAGATATTTCAAAACCTCATGGACAAATGCTGGATTACTTTGTCGAAGTCATGGACTTGAATTTGCATCATTTCATACTTTGGAAGAACACAGAGCAGTTGTTCCGATGCTTAGAAATAATTCAGCTCATTTAACTCGCAACATTTATATCAATGCAATGACATTGAATCCTGGTTCACCAACAGATTGGTATTGGGCTAATTCACAACAAAGAATTGGCTACACAATACCTTGGTGCCCAGGAGAACCAAATAACTATCGAGACGCTGAATTTTTTGTGACTCTAGACTTGGAAGCCGATAATCCCGCTTGTTTTAATGACAATAGAGAAAACCATCAAATATCATTTGTTTGTCAAAAAATTGAACTATTCTTAAGTTAAATAAAGCAATTTTCGCAATATAAATAAAAATGCGATTGTGTCTTTTCAGTTTTATTCTTTATTTTTCAAATTTCACTATTATACATAAAAATTTTGCTTTTTAAAAGAAATATGTTAAAAACTTACATAATTAGAAAGAATTTCTAGAATAGAAATACTTTAACTAAACATTTATAATAGAAAACAATTGAAAGTTATTTTAATGAATACAAGTAGTTTTTATAAAGTTTTTATCAATTGTTTTATATGCAAGATTTTTTTGAATCATATTGAAATAAAAATCAAGAAAATAGTAAAAAATAATTTCTCATCTACTGAAATCAAAATTGCTACACAAAAATGTAACAAAATTTTTTAAATTCTTTAACTTAGGTAGAAATTTTAAATTTAATTTATTGAAATTGTCATTATATCACAATTATATTTTACCATAAGAGTCATTTATAAGATCGTATCAAACCTTATTTTTTTTTAGGGTTCGGAATTATGCAGATAAGAAGAAGAAGTATGCGCATAATTTTCTTCTTCTTATTGATTTTTCCATACAAAAATGAATAAGAAGAAGAAA
>JACWBX010003091.1:0-49729 GCA_014622435.1 Polypedilum pembai
TCAGGTTTTCTAAAATTTAATTTTAGAAAAATATAAATGGAGAGAAATATCGTGAAATGGTAAACATTTCTTAAAATATTTTTACGAAAAATAAAAAATTTAAAAACACATTTCGCCGGCACTCTCGTGCATTTTTTTTTGATTTCGCTTACAATGTGAGTCTGTGATAAACAAACGTATGTGGTTATTATATTATTTCTTCTTTCTACACTTTTTTCTACTTCTTCTTGTTCCTTGTTGTGCTCGCTTATTTTAGAGAATGAAATTGAGTAGAATATGATGAAGAAGAATAAACAATTATATTTTTTACAATAACATACAATATGGTTCTCTCTTTCTTGGAATAAGAGAGAAAATCAATTTAATTTAACATAATTCGTGTATTTAACTTCACTACAATTTTTATATACATAAATCGCACCTTTAATAATTGGTCAGAATATACTTGAGTGAAAAATTATAAGTAATGCTTGCAAATAAGTAATATCTACTTTTTCGTTAAAGGTTTAAGATAATAATAAATTTCAATGATAAAGCACTCTTTTGAAATCTAATGAAGAATATTTTTTTGAAGAAAAATTCTAATTCAAAGTGAAATACCACAAAAATTTGTAAAAAGAAAACAATTAATAATATTCACTTTCTCTTACTTAAATCAAGACCAGTGTTGTTCTACGATCTACACGTAGATTTTGTCTACATAGACAAAATAGTAGACCGTAGACGTCCACAATAACAGCACTGATCAAAACTTTGTGAGATTAATTTGTAACAAAAGGAAAATAACTCTGACAAAAATGATGATGATGAAAAATAAAAGAAAAGAAAGATTTACTCAGCAATTTTAGCATTCTGACTCTTATTATGTTTTCAGAACGATTTTTTAGTTGGGAAACTTGTTTAAATTTAATTTTGTGAAAATTTGCTTACAAATATTGACGGAAAAAGCGAAAGAAGAACAAAATTTTGAAATCTTTCGTCAAAATTATTTTCCTTTTGATTTCTAATTTTTCAATAGCTCTGCGTAAATAAAATGATAATAGTAAATTACATGAACTAGAAGATCGTAAAATTTAAAGTTCGACAATGAAAATCATAACAAGTGATTACGTTATCAATCGCAAACTCGTGTTGACTGATCTTTAAAGAAAAAATCAAATATTATTGACGTCGGTTTATGTTAACCTGTCGAATTATCACATTCATTTTATTATACAATCCTTTCTATGAATAAATCTTTCAATTTAATAAATTAATACATACATCGAAACGCGGCAGCAGAGAGTTTTTACAGTTGCATTTGCAGGCAATGCAATCATACGAATTCGATCATGAAAATACTCGACATAAAAAATGACTTTGTAGTTAAGAGATGACGGACGATTGCTGCCGCAATGATAAATAAGTCATGATTAACTCGTGAGACTCAACTTTTTCTCTTTTTGCGTCTGTAGCTTCCTCTGCTCTTATGCATGTAGTTTGATGTCTTTATTTTTTCTCTGCAATTTAACTAGCTAGTAGGCAGTCATTCTGATTAGAAATTATTCAATAGCATAAAAATCCCACGCAATTTTGTAGCGCTCAAAAGCCACAATCTCTTTCTCCTAAATAATAATTGTGAAAATTACATGTCTGCAGAAACACGAAAAAAATATAAATTTTCTTTTATTCGCTTTCGCTTGGCTTTATAAACTTTATTTTTGCGCCACACAATTAAGTGGTACGTACGTGTAGACGAAAACAAAAGAAGATGAGGAAGCGTAATACAAGAAGCCAATCCATTGATATCGTGTGGCTTTTTTTATTCTGCATTGAACATGCAAGCGAATACGAAAGACTCTCAAAAGAGGATATGCAAAAAAAATTGATGATGATTCAAAGCAACAACATTTTAATAATTTATTGAATTTTGCATGCAAGCTTTCAGTCTCTTAGGGCTATGTGTTAATTAAATCTCTCTCTCGAATGTCATTGACATGCATGTAATCGCACCTTTCATAAATAGCATGAGCCACATTCCAATCATTTGTACACTATTCTATTTTAAATTAAATTAATATTAAGCAGAATAACATACATATTCATGTAATTCTTTCATTCTCTCTATCTATTTATTCTCCACTCTCGCTTACTGCTTATGATTGTTGTATTGACCATTTATATTAAGATTGAAATAAATATTTTTTCCTTCTTCATCTATCTCTTCACATACTTGCTTACATATTTTATATGTTTTTGTGAAGAATTTTTTACTATTTAAAAGAGAGAGAGAAAGAAAGAAAGATTTAAAGTTAAAGATACATATTTTCATAAAATGAAAAAGGAATGGTCGAGTTGTAGTTACAAATGATGATTTTGTTCAAGAGAGATGTAATGTTGCTTTATTTTGAAATAACAGTAGGCAAAAAACACCATAGAATAAATGCTTCTAGTGAAAAGAATACATAATAAATTACACGCTATCGTGTGTTATTTTAGGGAGGAGAAATTTTTTGAATTTACAATGATGAAATTGATAGTTCTCAATAATTCATGTAAATTGACGATTGTGTAACAAATAAAGGGTTGATTTAATTGTTTAGTTGATATTGAGACTCAATGATTACAATTAATTTACTTGTCTGTGATCTTTGAGACATCAGGAACAATTTAAAAAAAATTGTCTAGCATATCAATTAAAATTACACTTTAATTGAAAAATTTATTTATATCTCTCTTTACAGCACTAAATAATAACAATAACAATCATTCAACTGATTCATCATCACAACGAAATGAGTATAGACTGCCTCCAGCAACTGTCTCTCAAATTCAATTAAATTATCGACGTCAATTACCATTATTACCGAATGCGAACGACCGTTTGAATAACAATAATTCTCTAAATTTCATTCATCGTGAACCACCACCACCATATCAACAGAGTGCAGTAGTTCATTTAGAATCAAGGAGAAAAATAAGTTCGCCTCGACGACCTGCCCAAATAGCTTTTGTTGCGACAGCAGCTCGTGCGCAGGCAAACAACGTGCGATCACGTGTTGAAGAATATAGAAATCGGCTTTCTGTCTCTGATAGTGATTCAGATGAGCAACAGTCAAGGCCAAGAAATAGAAATCATTCAAGAATTAAGAATGAAGTTTTATTAGGTAAAATTATTAAAATTTATTTTTATTTATAAATTTTCTTAAGAATTTTCAATAATCACAGATGAAGATCTCTTTTGTCCTGATCTTGTAAGAAACTGCAAATCATTACCGATTGTTGATGATGATGATCAAGGTTACATAGAAATAGATGAATTAACATCGCATCTCAGTTTGCATAATGAAGTTGGATTGCCAAATGTCAAAGAGCCACAGTTGAGTCATACAAATGCGAAAATGGGTCAAAATGTGAGCTTAAAACGTCCAAAAATTTCATTAACATGGGTATTAAGGGAACAAACACAACCACCAAATTCAATAAAGACATTTAATTGGAATGTGAAATCAAGCGAGAAAACATTATTCAAGAAAAACTCAAAAAGTCATGAGAAGCTGTTCAGTGAGAAACTATATAGCGAGAATAATTTAAATGATTTTCGTAATGCTAAAAAATTGAATGACGATAAAAAAGCTAACGAAGCGTGTAAGAGCGAAAAAATTAAGAAATTTCGTGATAATTGCTGCCGACAGAGAGACAGTCCTGATAATTATGATCGATTGAGTGATGGAATTAAAGTTAAATCGCTTAGTCAGGCAAACTTGAATGTAAAGAGTGGAAGTACTGAAAATGCATCAATTTATGTAACATCGGCTCAAAGTGATAGTGGAGTAAACAGACGATATCGGAGAAGACGAAAAAGAACACAGAAATTTGGATACAATATCAATAACATTAACGAATTCTTATCAAGTTGTTCATTAAACAGACCCGCAAACATTCCTGTTGTGCTGTCAAATGCAAGCATTCTATATCAGACACGAACTGGTCAAAATCAAATTGAAACTCCATTACCATTGGGCATGATACTTAATTCAATATTTAAAATTCAAAATTGGCTATATGGTAAGTTGGTAGTTTTATATTTATTGTTTGCCATCATTGACTAAAAGACTCGTGAAATTCATTGAACAAAAAAATTAAATATTTGATTACAGTGCAGACACCTCATCAAGAAGAAGGCTATGTAAACTTTCACGCATGCTTACCACTTGGAATTATTCAAAAGTAAGTTTTTGATTGCTAAATAACAAATTTATTATTTAACAATTTTTACACAGATCTCAAACAAATTCAACAAAATGCTGGGAGACTAGTACAGATATTTTTCCAAATCCAAGTGGAAATTTAACTGACTCTGAAAAAGAAATGCAGACTTATGCTGGAACAAGAAGTGATGGAAGACGAACACCGAAAATGAGAAGAAATCCGAGCAGAACGTGCAGTGAAAAATATTTAGACAGTCTCTATCTGCTAGCAAGTCAACCAAAAATTATCGATCATTCTTATGCACAACTGAAGAAAACAAACAATTGCAAAGTTACAAATTTTAATAATTTTGACAAACTCAATGGAGATTACATTCAATTGAAGCATAACCAGGAAAAAGTTAATTTAAATGCAAACTCAAAGCGACAAATGCTAACAACTTTACTTATCACTGATGATTTTTATTCATCCGATATGATGAGTGTGAAAAAAGGTGATGTGGTTAAATTATTAGCATGTAAAGAGTATGAAGATAAATTTTGGTATTTTATTAAAAATCGAGATAATTGTGAATTTTACATTCCGAGTTCTATAGCAACAGAGTTTTTATAAAAGGAAATTTAAAGTCTTCTTATTCTTTATTATTTTTTTATAACCAAAAACAAATGTAGACAAATAAACACTGATTTAAAAAGATATTTAAAAAATCGTTTCTTTTTCCTCTTAATAAAAAATGGAAAGTGTCGAAATTGTTAGCATGCATGTTATTAAAAAATTAATTCTTGTCTTTCTTGTAAAAGTTGAGTGCAGTATCTTTATATGTGAAGTTTGTAGATACATCAATTTTATTACTTGCACCGGATAATGAAAGAAATTTATTGGGCTGTTTTTGCCATACTACAGAATAAATTGCTGGACCTGATGTTTCAATTTCGCTTACCATATTTCCTTTTAATGAAAATTGCATGACACTCTTTGATTCTCCAGCACAGAGCAAATTGTCATCAATAAATTCAGTCACGTGGATAGGCGATGTAAATTCTTCAAAGATGTGAAAAGGTGTACGACAATTTAACTGACTAATGTGAAACAATGCTAGCTTTGTTCCTCCTCCGCCACAAGCAAGCCACTCCTATTTTTGGTAGAAATAAATGAATAATCATGAAATTTCTTTATAATAAAAGAATACCTTTGTGATACATGCACTTCCTATCCAGCCTAATGTTAATTTTCCAAAAGTTTTTTGTACTAAATTTTGATTTTTACTCGGTTCAAGCGTATTTATTGCTTTCTTTTGACGACTATCCCATAGTTTTACACTACCATCTTCACTACCAGTAACAAAACTATTCCCAAAACCATTAACAGAATGAATATAGTCCTTGTGGCCCTCAAATTTTTGCATTATTCTACCATCTTCTAGCGAAATTTGAAAAACGTCGTTCGCACATGCTGCATAAAGTGTTTCGTTTTCCGTATCAATCCACAAATCGTTCACATCGTCACTTACTTCTGGCGCAAATTGTATTTTCCACGATAAATTTCCTATAAATCCAGTCGAACTATTTACTTCATATCCAAAAACATTTGAGTTTGTCGTTCCGACTATTAGAAAATCACGATGAAAAGCTAATGAAAGCGGCCTTTGTTCGTCAAATTGATTTTTAAATATAAATATAGGATCAGATATATTATCACTGCCAATATTTTGAATACAGCTCGTAATTTTCTCTATACTGTAATGAAAACAATTTTTTGATAAAAATATTAAACTATGTTAAAAAGACTTACTTGTAAATGGCGATATCACCAAAACTACTGCATGCATATAGAAATCGTCCATTAGCTGATATAGTTTGATCTGTTACTACGTTGTATAAGATTCTATGCATATTTTCTTTCATTTTTATTGAAATTTTAAAAATTAAATTAAGCCGCAAAAAAGTAAACAAAAGTGCAAAGTGAAGCTAGCTGCAAATTATTATGATTTTTTCAAATTAACGGACAAATTCTAAAATTAGAATTTTTAATTTAAGCAAATATTTTGTCTCTCTTGTCTTAAGGACATAAAAATTTTTGCATAATAAATCTCATTAATAATTAAATTTATATTTCATTATAAAATTTCATAAATAATAAAACAAGAAGAAAAAATAAATTTTCATTTAAAGACATTTCATATTCCACTCGTTCATCATTCTTCCATAAAAAGTCTTCTTTTTTCAGTCTTGGTTTTAATGTTAACGAGTGAACAGTATTATTTTCTACGTTAAGTCATTTTATTTCTTATCACTTTGCAACATAATTAATTATTTATTTAACACTATGGATTCCACAAGTGACACTTTAATAGATAACACAGTATTAAAAAAATTGTGCAGGTGAAAAATTATTTTATATAATTCATGTGTCATCAACATTAAAATATTTGTTGCAAACCAATTACAGAATGTGTCTGAAGAATGAAAAAATATTGAAGTCAATGCTCTACTGTTCAGTTGGTGATTTTTCATATGCTCAAATTTATGAACAATGTACTGGATATAATATTTCAAAAGATTATAATTCAACATGCACATCGATTTGTTCCAAATGTGAAAATGATCTTCTCTTTATGTTTGAATTTAAACAAAAAATTCAAGAAAATGAGGAAAAATTAGAGCAACTTTTATTACTAAAACATCAAAATGATCATCATAAAAGCAGTGAAATTGATAAAAATCAATTCTTAGGAATTGAAGATAATTTTCTAGACTATCAAATCGAATCATTAGATGAATTAGAAAAAAGTTTCAATGAGTGCAAATTTAAGTTATTAATTAATAATACAATAAAATGCATGACATGCCTTGACAATTGTGAAACGGAAAGAACAATCAATTCTCTCAACTCAAATGATTCGTATTCAATACTCTGCGAATGTGGCGCTTTATTGAATAATAAATCCAATTTCTTGATACACAGCGAACAAACACATTTTGATAAGAAGAGCAGTAATGAACTAAAAATGAGATTGCATGGCAATAACAACAATTTAAAATTCATAAATAAAAATCATAATTATGAAGATTATGAGAAACACAAGAACATTTGGCGTTGTTTGACGTGCAATTTGAAATTTATGAGAGAAACTTCATTGAACCTCCATCTATTAACTGCACATCAAGAAGATGAGTATAAGTTCGAGGAAGAAGTCGTGGTTGAAAAAATTGTTTCTTCAGAAATCGATGTTGAGATATGCAATGAAAAAGCAAAAAGCACAATAAAGTGTCCAATTTGTGGAGAACAATTTAAGCATCGATCAACAAGAAGTCATCATTTAGCAACTCAACATGATACAAAAAAACCATTAGAATGTAATATTTGTAATTACTCAACATTCAAACGTGATAGATATCAAGCACACATTGATAAACACGCAAATCCTAATAAAACATTCAACTGTTCTGTGTGCAGCCAAAAATTCAATAGTTTCAACACAATGAATCTTCATCGCGCCAAACATTCTTCAAATTCTCTCACATTTTTGTGTTCACATTGCGATAAAGTATTTTTGGAAAAACGCAATTATCAAGCGCATTTAAGACTACATACAAGAGAAAATTTATTTTATTGTGAAAAATGTAATAGAGGTTTTAATCGTAAGGAGCATTTAAAAAATCATTATTTGAGACGGAAAAATAATTGTGATGAACATGCAACAAGTATTTAAATAAAAATCGCAAAAATATTAAACATTCAAATCGTCTGTTTTGTGTCTTTCACTCAAAAATTTCAATTATAAAAAATATATATTTGAATATTTTCTCACTCTCATAATTTCATTTTCAGTCTCACTTAAGCTTTCGATCAGTAAGCAACTCATAAATATGAAATCTCTTATCACTTTTTGTTCTTTATTTTTGTTTATTCATTACATAAATGCGGTATCTCGATCGCCTATATTAATTGATAAAGAATTTTTTGATCACAGTGTTTATGCATTCCCAAAAAATTTTTCTTTTGGAGCTAGCACAGCAGCATGTGAGTGATAATCTAGATAAATTTTGATCATCAAATTTAAATAAATTTTTTTGATTAGATCAAATTGAAGGTGCATGGAACGAAGATGGTAAAGGGCCAAGCATATGGGACGTTTTTTGTCACAACCATGAAGATATGATTGCAGATAGAACAAATGGAGGTTTGCGAGACATAAATTTTTTTATCTTTAGATACTAATCATTGATGATAATTAAATTTACACTCTAGATATTGGAGATGACTCTTATCATCATTATTTGGAAGATATAAAAGCATTAAAAGAAGTCGGTGTACGTATAAAATTTTATACAAACATTGATAACAACATTTTTTATGTGTTTAATTTTTTTTATCCAACAAATACAGTTTGAACATTATCGCTTTAGCATTTCATGGGCACGAATTTTTCCAAACGGAACGATTGTAAACAAAAAAGGTTTTGATTATTATCATAGATTATTAGATAAATTAATTATCAGTAACATTGAACCGGTTGTCACAATGCTTCATTATGATATTCCTCAATGGATTCAAGTGAGAATTAATGAATGACTCATAAAATTGTTAAAAATTAATTCGTGAATTTTAATATAGGATCATGGTGGCTTTTTAAATCCTTATTTCATAAAATATTTCAAACTCTATGCACAAACATTATATGAAGAATTTGGATCGAAAGTCAAGTTATGGATAACGTTCAATGAACCGTATGAGTCATGCGTTGAAGGATATAGCGCTGGTTCTAGCCCGCCTTTAATAACATTGAGAGGTACTGGCGAATATATTTGTGCTCATAATGTTCTCTTAGCACATGCAACTGCATATGAAATCTACAAAAATCACTTTAAGAATGATCAACGAGGCATGGTTGGAATCACATTAGATAGTCGATTTTATTTTCCTAAAAATCCACTTGAAGGATCTGATATTGTTGATAGAGCAATGAATTTCGAGCTTGGTTGGTTTGCACATCCAATTTTTTCCAAGAAAGGTGGTTATCCGAAAGTCATGATTGATGAAATAAATGAAAGAAGTTTAAAAGAGGGTAGACCATTTTCTCGACTCCCAGAAATGACAAAAGAGATCAGAAAATTTATTCGTGGTAGTGCAGATTTTCTTGGTTTCAACTACTATTCATCACGTTATATAGAACTTGACAATTCAGAATATGATCCATCATCACAGCCAACAATTTACCAAGATTCAAGAATTCTAACATCAATCGATCCAAAATGGAAGCGAGCTAAGTCAGAATGGTTGTATAGGTGAGTATCAAAATAATTTAATCCTTGGTATTATCAATCGAAAATTTTATCCGTTAAAATTTGAAGCTTTATTTCGAGTTTTAAACTAAAATGGTTTTAAAAAATCTAGTTTAGTTTAATAACAACATCTGTCAATTTGAGATCGATAAGGTTTATAAACATTTATAACTAATAATTATAAATTCATATTTCAGTTAGCATTCCCCATTTGTAAATGCACTTTCAGGTGCATCCCCCATGACTTTTTCTTTTACTTCGATCCATTACCGCGTTAAAGACAAAGTTTGTTAAAACCCCTTTCGGTTTAAATCATTTTACGCTGAAATAAAACGCTTATTTGATTTTGAAGGATTATAAACGCTTTGCACTTTTATTTAGATTCGCTCGGAAGTCTCCGAATCGCCGCGAATTTACAACATCTTTTACATCAAGGGATATTCATAATTAGCTAAATGATGATATTTAAGCTCTTTGTTAACAAACTAACGATTTTAAAATATCATAGTCTGCTTCCCAATACTTTTCAAAATTTTCTAACGATTTGATTAATACTACCAAGATTTAAGCATTCTTTAATTATTTAATTAAATTTGATAGTGTACCACAAGGACTTCATGATGCATTAGTCTGGATTAAAGATCAATATGACAATCCTCCAGTAATAATAACTGAAAATGGATGGAGTGATAGTGGTGAATTAGATGACGATGATCGCATAAATTATTTTAGGGATCACTTAATATCTGTTGCAAAAGCTATAAATATTGAAAAATGTAATGTACTTGGTTATACAGCATGGTCAATCATAGATAATTTTGAATGGCGCAAAGGATTTAGTGAACGATTTGGTATTTATCATATCAATATCACTTCACCTAACAAAGAGAGAACAGCTAAAAAGTCAGCACAATATTTTAACGAGATCATAAAAACGAAAACTGTACATGAATAGTTGTATGATAAGATTGTATTTTTTTATTACACAAATAAAATTTATTCAAACAATTTTGATCTAGTTACTCTCATAACGCAAGTTAGTCTAGTTGCAAGTAAAAAGATGAATGAGAATAAAATAAATTGGCTGCTTGAAATAATTTGGTTCATATCAAAATCAATAAATATTATCACTTTGTCGTTGTTTATCATTATTATTCTTTATTGCTCATTTCAAGGAATTTATCGCCTGTGCAATAAAACATTCAGAAGAGATAATAAAAAGTTAAAAATTGAGTAATACAGGAGTAATTAAATTGTGATTAGATTACTTTTACCTAAAATTATCAATTGATAATGGAGCTTATAAATAAATGGCAATTATTAATGTCTCTCAGTTAAGAGTGAATATTGGTCTCTTGTTGAATAAACCTAATTATTTAAGATGTGGAAATATTATACAATTGCACTACTTTTGTCTTTATCACATGCTTGCAGAGTGATTGAACAAAGAGCAAATGGCCAACAGTTAGAACGCGATAATAATTCTGGATTTGTTTTAATTGAAGCTTTTAATGGCTTTACAACCAAGTACTTATGCTCTGGTATCCTCATTTCATCGAAATTCGTTCTTACAAGTGCAAGCTGTGTTTTCGGAACCACTTTTGTGAACGTTCATGTTTACGCTTATAAACTAAGAGATCAATATGAGCCAAAACGTGAAATTTATAGAATTAACGATGGTAGTGCTATTCATATGAATCAATATGATGGTTTGAATCATACAAATGATATAGCATTGATTGAAATGCCATCATCATTCAATACGACTGGAAAAGATCATTTGCAATTCGCACAGTTACCAACATTGCCAGTGAGTACTGGAGGTGTTGGCTACACGATTGGATGGGGATTACTCAATTTTAATGATGATCATGCTGCAGAATATAAGCAACAACTTGAAATGACTGTAATTTCTGAACAAGAATGTAGAGATGCCTTTCCAAATATTAATTGGTCTCAGGGACCACAAGGAAGAGCTTGTATTAAAACAGTTTCAAGTGGAACTAATTGCGTTTCTGATGTTGGGTCGCCATTTTTGGTTAGTGGAACTGTCTACGGATTACAATCTCACGGTCAAACTGAAGCATGTGACTCTGAAAAGCCAAATTTAATTCAAGATGTCTTTTATCATGCTAATTGGATAAATACAGTTATAGCAAGTGTTTAAGAACAATTTATTAAATTTAATGGTTTAACTAAATTCTTAATTGAATAAAGAAACATTTATAGCACAAAAAAATTTGCTCGTTTAGGTAATACAGTCACTTTTATAGGTCTCACTTCAAAAGAATTATTATCGATAGCGAAAAAGCTCTCCTTATCATTAGAAGGCAGGGATGGAATAAGTGTAGCTTGTCTCGCACTTACATGTTTTGACTCAGGTATATCAATATAATTGCGATCTTTAACTCTTTTCCAACTATTCCATATAAAATCAATGCCATAATTTCGTGGTTTATCATTGAACTTGATATTTAATTTTGATATATCGTCAGATTGACCCTCTAATAAATTCGTTGATATAGCAAATTCTGAAGCATTAATTTTCATTTCTGAACTTTTTAAGCAATTTGGATTGAGAATTTTTGAGTATTCTGGTACCACTTCTCTTGCATTGAATTTACTCCACCATCTCGAATTGTGAAGTTTCTGACTCCTTGTTTCAATTTTTTCGTAGCAATTTGAACATCCATTGCATGGTTCTGTGTAAGTTACTTCTGCATCACAATTCCATGTGATGCTTTCACGAGGAAAGAGTCCATTAAACAAGACTGCAGTATAATTTCGCAATGAACCTGTGAGCCAATATTTGTCCTTTTTTCTTAATATGTCATAGAACGAACCCCAATGAATGCTTCCAACTGCATAAAAAGTTTTACTATTTTGCTCTTGCTCTTCAGAAACTAGTTCAATTTTCATGATATCCTGCTTCTTCGTATTTCCTCTAACAATTGCAAGAGCTCCATTAGCCATAGCTTTAACTTCATCAACTCTATTCCTAATTTGTGAGTTTGAATTTAAAAGCATCAAACTAAATAGATTTGTCTGACCAAGTGGCAAAACTCCAATTGAACATGAATTTCCCACACCATCTTCTCGTCTCATTAAACCTTAAAAATGAACAAAACTTAGTTTAATATTAGTATTTAATTTCATATTATATTTAATACCAGTGATTGATTCGGAAATAATACCATCTCCACCCGCTAACACTATGATATCCGGTTGTTCTTTCATTTCTTCAAACACATAATTAACTGCATGCATATCAGACTGTGTTTTCACAATGTCAATCATATATCCAGCTAAATTAAGAATCGGTGCACAGTAATCGTTGAAATCATCTTCGGCATTTCGCTTATTAGCTGCTGGATTAAGAATTACTAAACATTTCTTCAAATTTGTATTAACTGGACCTGAGGTTTGACCATATTTTTTCGCTTCTTGACAATAACTACGCATTAATCTGGCAATTTGATACTTTTGATGAAAGTAATCGCCACCATAGGCTAATATAGAGCCGAAAAAGATAGACTTTTTTGGATTTTTACCAATCCATTTAATAAATTTAATAACCATGATTATTTTTTTATTGAAAACAAAAACAAAGCAAAGTTCAAAATTTTGAATCTAACTACATCCCCCTGATTATTCCCCTTCAATAATTTCATCGTTTATACAATTATTCAAAAATATTTTAAAATTAGTTTTTAAAGCAGAAAAAAGCTTAAAGTCAGTCTAATAAACTAAACAACAACTAAAGTAAAACAATCTTAATCAAGTTACGTTAAAGTGTAATGTGTGGCATATGAACGAACGAGATAATTTCGTGTTAAAAGCAAAACGAGTGAAACTTATTGAGGAAACAAAAAATAAAAGCAACATTATGGATTCCTCAAAAATGGAAATTGATACACCGGATCGTAAGAAATCCAACTTTTCGTCATTAGCAACGTCGTCAAATAGCCCAAATGGATCGATTTCACGTGGTAGCAGCTCTAATTCAAAGGGTGATATAAAGAAACTCGTGATTAAGAATTTTAAAGGTAATTCTGCTACTGCATGCTTTTAATCTAGTTAATGGTGTCAATGTCAAAAAAACCAAAACTTTAATTTCCTACATTTTATGCTTTTAGCAAAACCGACATTACCTGAAAATTATCAGGAAAATACATGGCAGAAACTTAAGGAAGCAGTTATTGCAATCCAAACTTCGACACCTATCACTTATTGTTTAGAAGAACTATATCAAGCTGTTGAAAATATGTGTAGTCATAAAATGGACTCTCAATTATATGTGAACTTAACTGGGTTAGCAGAAAGTCATGTCAAATCTAATATTCGTCCATTTCTCGCAGAACGAATAGATAAATTGGTAATTAAAATCACTTTACTCTTAAGCACATTGTTTTAATTTTTACGTTTTAATTTACAGCTGTATCTAAAGAAGGTCAATGAATGTTGGCAATCACACTGTCAACAGATGATTATGATCCGTAGTATATTTCTATATTTAGATCGTACATATGTATTGCAAAATCCGACTGTTCATTCAATCTGGTAATACTTATTTCTAACTTTCATCTCACCCTCTAACTTTACTAATTCTACTTTATTTTTTTTTAGGGATCTCGGTTTAGAACTATTTCGTGATCATATTGCTACAAATGCGACTGTTCAATCGAGAACTGTTGAAGGAATTTTAATGCTCATTGAGAAAGAACGGAACGGCGAGACAGTGGATCGTACTTTGCTCAAAAGTCTGTTGAGAATGTTTTCTGACCTTCAAATATATAAAGAAGCATTTGAAAATAAATTCTTGGTTGCCACTAAACAACTATATCAAGCGGAAGGACAACGAAAAATGCAAGAACTTGATGTACCAGAATATTTGAAGCATGTCGATAAACGTTTGACAGAAGAGAATGAACGACTGTTACATTATTTAGATCAGTGTACAAAACTTCAACTTATTTTTACCGTTGAGCGACAATTGCTTGCAGAACACATCACTGGTATATTGCAAAAAGGATTAGATCAGCTTTTGGAAGAAAATCGTATATCTGATTTAACTCTACTTTATTCACTCTTTAGTCGTGTCAAAAATGGAACTCTTGAACTTGTCACATCATATAACGCTTATATTAAAACAAAAGGCAAAACTCTCGTTATTGATCCAGAGAAAGATAAGACAATGGTACAGGATCTACTAGATTTCAAAGACAAAATGGATAATATTGTAGTTACATGCTTCGAACGTAATGAAAAGTTCTCACACAGTCTGCGTGAAGCATTTGAATTTTTCATCAATCAACGTACGAATAAGCCGGCTGAATTAATTGCTAAATATGTCGATATGAAATTACGTGCAGGCAATAAGGAAGCAACTGAAGAAGAGTTGGAACAAATTCTTGACAAAATCATGGTCCTCTTTCGTTTCATTCATGGAAAGGACGTTTTTGAAGCATTTTACAAGAAAGACTTGGCTAAACGCTTATTAGTTGGAAAATCAGCAAGTGTTGATGCTGAAAAGAGTATGTTGTCGAAACTAAAACAAGAATGCGGTGGAGGATTTACATCAAAGCTAGAAGGAATGTTCAAAGATATGGAATTAAGCAAGGATATTAATATTGCGTTTAGACAACACATTGAAGGAAATGCTAATTCAAAAGATCTTATTCTATTTCATTCAATTGGAATTGATATGACTGTAAATATTTTGACAATGGGTTACTGGCCAACTTATCCAGTTATGGAAGTAACAATGCCACCTCAATTAGTCGAGTATCAAAATGTTTTTACGAAATTCTACTTAGCAAAACATAGCGGAAGAAAATTACAATGGCAGGCAACGTTAGGACATTGTGTTTTGAAAGCACTTTTCGATCAGGGACCGAAAGATCTTCAAGTGTCCTTATTTCAATCACTTGTTTTATTACTTTTTAACGAATGTGATGAGATGTCGTTGGAAGAGATTTTACAAGCAACTAACATTGAAGTAAGTTTAATAATATTCTTTTTGAAAATTAGCTCTATATTCTCTTTAATTTTAATTAAAGGATGGTGAATTAAGAAGAACTCTTCAATCACTCGCATGCGGAAAAGCAAGAGTTCTTACGAAAATTCCAAAAAGTCGTGAGGTTGAAGATAATGATAAATTTAAGTTTAATAACGAATTCACCGCAAAATTATTCAGGATTAAAATTAATTCCATCCAAATGAAAGAAACTGTAAGTGAATTACAATATTATGTACAATACAATGCATATTCTAATCCTTAAAATTTCTTCCACAGAATGAAGAGCAAAAAGCAACTGAAGAAAGAGTTTATCAAGATCGTCAATATCAAATTGATGCAGCTGTTGTGAGAATTATGAAAATGAGAAAAACATTAAGTCATAATTTGCTCATTAGTGAACTCTATAAGCAACTTTCGTTCCCAGTCAAGGTAGTAATATGACAATTATTAAATGAATTTTTATTACATTATATTTCTTTTATAGCCTGCTGATTTGAAAAAGAGAATTGAATCATTAATTGATCGTGATTATATGGAAAGAGATAAAGATAACCAGAATCAATACAACTATGTCGCATAATCGGCAAAAAATTGGATTTTAGAGGACTTGAAAATTCTAGCAAATCCTCAAGAACTTTATTATTATTTTAATATATATGTGTAGATTTTCTTTTTTCTGTATGCAAAAAAAAACTCAAGGAAAATAAACATATTTCGTTTATAGAGATAATGATAAAAAAAAATTAATTTAAATTTTATTCATTTTCTCTTTTTGCAATTATAATTTCATGTTAAATTGATGTTCATCTATTTCATTTATCAAATTATCTGCTAAATTTTGTGCAGAAACTTCTTTGCCCAAGAAATTGCTAACCAAATTTCTTGATGGCACTGAACCACCATATAGTAAACAGTTATACCGATATTTTTCGCCTTGCGAACGATTGAGTGGATCTTTTTGGAAATATTCTTGCCATATCCATGATGCAATTGCACGTGAGCAAAGATATGAATAATATTTAGCACCATAACCAACAAGATGGGAAAATCTTAGCTGCCATGCAGTTGTAGGAACATAGGGAAGTCCATAATATTGTTTTTGAACCATTTTTAATGTTTCAGTTGTATTCTCACATTGATTCTCTGGTTTTCCATGATAAGCTTGATCTAAAGCCGAATAAAAAACTTGCAGTTGTGTTTCACTTGCCGAAAAGACATTTTTTGATGCGCACAATCGTCTCAACATCTCGTCAGGCATTGGCTCTTGTGTTTGATAATGTCGAGCGAAAGTTTTTAGAACTCGAGGATCGCTTGCAAAATATTCCATCAAAACGGATGGCACTTCTGCAAAATCAGTTGAACATCGTGTGCCAGTCACGTGTTGATACTCTGTTCTCGCTAGCATCGAATGCATTGCATGACCCAATTCATGAAAAAGATTATCAACCATTGATGGTGTAAGCAGTGGCGGATTCCAGCGCCCTAAACTAAAATTTAGCATCACAACAACTATTGGATTTTGATAGTCACCGTTCTCGAGACGCTTACCGCCTTGTATTGTAAAGTGACAATCTTGATTTGGTTTGCCTGTACGTTCAAAAAAATCACAGTAGATATGACCGAGAAGTTGATTATTCTCATCGATCACACTCAATTTGTATACATCATCAGCCCAACTCTCTCCCTTACCCATTTCAACATTTTCAAGTCTTATTCCAAAAAGCGACTTCATTAAATTATTAAATCCTTCCATGCATCCTCCTAAACTGAAATAGGGCATAAACTCTGTTGCTTGCGATGATATTTGTAAACACTTATTTTTCATTCTTGAGGTAAAATAGGGAGTGTCCCAGGCTGCAAGCGGATTATTTAGACCTCCATCGGCTAATTTCATTTCCTGCATTATATCAAAGTCTTTTTGTGCTCTAGGTCTCAATTTTTCACTAAGTATATCTAAAAATTCTTTTACATTTTCCGGCGTTTCCATAGTTGAAGCTTTGAGAGCTCTATGAGCATAAGTTGGAAATCCACAAATTGTTGCTAATTCATGTCGACACATAAGCATATCTGTTAAAAGTTCTTCTTGATGTGGGTCAGGATAGAGATATAATCTGTAATATTAAGTAGATTAAATTTAAACAAACTATTCCAAATATCTAAAATAATATTGTTCATATTATAGTAAATATATACGTCTTAACTTACTTGTAAGCTGCTTCACGTGCCAAAGCGTTCGGTGAATCTGCATAAAGTCCAGAAACTAAAATTTTGTCACCATCAATAGAAAAAAGATGTCGAATGTTTTCAGGTAAAATTGATTTAGGTAAAGCTCGAGGATGAACAGCTCCAGACATGAAGCGCTGACCAAGATGAAGTATGTTTTCATTTAGTTTTACTACTTTTTGTCTTTGATCTTCTTCAAGATGAATTCCACACTGTTCAAAATCAAATAGAAAGAGCTTTGCTACATGATCGTCTATTTGAGTTGTCGGTACTTTGTCACCATTATCTACTACATTTTTAAGCGACTGAAATAGTTCTCGATGAGTATTTAATCTAAAATTATGAAATACTTAAGAAAATAGAACATTGAGAAAATTTGAAAATCATACTTTTCTACAATTCCACTGATTGAAATACATGCATCTTCTGCGGCGTGTGAATAATTTGCTTGAGGATGACCCAATCTTATAAATTCTGACAAATCAGCGACCTTACAAAGAGAATCTGAGAGTTCGTCAAAAATCAACACCATTTTTCTGGTTCTATTAGGTGAAATTGCTTCTGTAATCAACTCATCTGTTTTAAATATACAACGTTCCTTAAGCAAATAAAATCCTTCAAATCCTCTCAGTTCGTTGATGCCAAATAATCCCTAATATTTGTTGAACAATATTTTTAATAATCTTATTTTGTTTTTATTTTTTGGTTTTTAATTTTCTCACCACTGGATTTTTGGAAATATGCATTTTCTTGCTTGGTCGAGTGTTGAATTCTAGAAAAAACTTGCTTGTAGACACCCATCGTGAGCCACATTGCTTAAAAGTCTTATAATTAAATATTTTTTGCATAATTTTAAAAGAGAAGAAAGAAGGAAAGGTTTTTGTTTTTAATAAATGTGTTATGAAATAATAAGCTAAGCAAATTATTGTTTTCTCTCTCTCTCAAGTTTTTAAGTGAGTTGTGAATAGAAAAATTTTGTGAAAAAAATATTTTAGCAAAAAAATAAGTTAAATTACAGTTTTAAGTCATAATTTTATACTCAATAGTTTAATAATTTATGCAGCTATAATCATGGTATGTAGTTCAACTCATTTTATTTCTTTATAAATGATAAAAAGTGAAAAATTCTTGAACGAATTTTAAAACACATAAATTGTGTATTAATATTTTCTCGATTAATCACTGTATGTCTCTTTTCGTTCTATCATCATCTACAAGTTTTAAAACTACTTAATTATTTATGATAGCTTGATTCTTACGTCATTTTTATTCTATTGGCTTATTATGGAATATTACTCATTCTTCGTATTAAATGAAAAGTGAACATAAATTTATTGAGCAAGAAAATTAGTGTTTCTTCTTCTTCTTTTACCTACTCTATTACCTTTTTGCTACTGTCTGCCTATATAGAAATTAAATTCCCATTATATTCGCATACAAAAAGAAATCAGTTCGCGAAAGAGCGAGAAAGAAAATCAAATTAGTCAGCTGTTTGTTTTATTTTTTTCTTTATTATTTCATTCTGTTTCATCCACTACTACATTATTTTATTATCTTATCACTTTTAAAAATTTTTTAATTTTTCCTTTTTCATTTATTCATATGTATATAATTAAAGTCAGTTGAATTAAAAGTATTTATTTATCTATATTTTCCTTTGCACTTTTCTTTTCAAACAATACGAGCAGTCGTTTGCGAATACATCATACAATTTAGGAGAACAATCATGTGCAAGCATTCCTAATAGTAACAAGACTACAATTATCACAAATTTGTATGAAGGAATCCCTCAAACTCTCATACTCAATTTAATTGTATGGGTGTTTCTTATCCTTCTATTTACGTTAATAAGACAGCAAGCGTGGGATTATGGAAGATTAGCTTTAGTTAATTCTACGACAGGCAAACGATGGGCTGAAATATTTTTTGCAAGAGGCAATAATCAAGACCTATTAAATAGCTTAGGTAATGAAATGAGTACTAATGGAGGTCCTAATGAATTGGAGACTGGTGAGACTGCAGCGTCAATTAGAATGGCACGTCAGCCATCTGTACGAGATTCAGGGTTTTTCTCGTGGATAATGGCGACATTTAAATTACGAAAAGATCAGATCCTAAGACATAGTGGACCTGATGCCGTGCATTATTTATCTTTCCAGCAACATTTAATTGTTGTTATGGGAATTGTTTCTTTTATCTCTATAGTAATTATCCTACCCATCAATTTTCAGGTAAGTTTTTATCAAAAAAATATAGAATTGCAACTTATCGAAATTTAATTTTTAGGGCAATTTATCGGGCGATTTAAATAGCTTTTCGCACACTACAATTGCTAACTTAGATGGAGACTCGCCTCTATTGTGGGTTCACACAATTTTTGCAATATTATTTGTACCATTGGTTGTTTTAATAATGCGCCGTGCAAGTGGGCGAAACGCATTTAAAATTTCGCCGACACGTACCATTATGGCGACAGGCGTTTCAAAACCAGACTGTAATCGACAAATTATACAAAATTATTTTCAACAACTTTTCCCTGATATCGAAATTCAAGACATTCAATTAGCGTATAACATTAGAAAATTGACAGATGTAGTTCAGGAGTATGAAAAAGTAGTTGAAGCAAGAATATATTGTGAACAACATCGTGGAAAATTGACAGCAAGACCTAATTGTTTTACATGTGATACAGTTGATGCTCTTGAGTTTTATAAATCTGAAGAGCAACGTTTATGTGGAGAAGTTGCAAGGCTTAGAAGCGCTGCATTAAATGGTTATTTTATTATTTATACTAATATTGAGTTATTAAATGATTTTTTTCTTTTAAAGATCCTCTTGGAATCGTTTTCATAACAGTCAATTCAACATCTACAGCAAAACAATTGATTTTGCATTTCAAACCAACTGCTGTTAAAGACTGGAAATTAACATATTCTCCTTTGCCTAGTGATATTTTTTGGGAGAATTTGACGACTAATACAGCAAAATGGTATCTACGGTGGATTCTTGTGAATGCTATTCTCTTCATTTTCTTGTTTTTATATACTACACCAACATACATTGTCACTATATTGAAGTCGATTGCTTTTAAGGGAAATGAAACAATGCAACCTGATGGAAATTCACCGATGACACCATCACCATTAGTCACAGAATTTTTACCTACTCTTTTGCTATGGTCACTTACTGCTACTATGCCCGTTATTGTTGCATATAGTGAAACTTGGCTAAACCATTTTACCCGATCTGCTTACAATTATGCTGTTATGACGAAAACGTTTGGCTATTTGGTCTTTGTTATCCTTTTGCTACCATCACTAGGACTTGCAACAGCTTCTGCTTTTCTCGAGTGGAGTGTTTGGAGTATTACCAAAAATGAAACTTATAGATTTGAATGTGTATTTCTAGCTGATAGAGGTATGTACATTTCATTTATTTAAAGAATATTTTTCAATTAATTTTCTTATATTTTTAGGTGCATTCTTTGTAAATTATGTTATCACAATGTGCTTTATTGGAACTGCTTTAGAATTGATGAGATTTCCTGATTTGATAATGTATATATACAAAATATTAACAGCAAGAAGTGAAGCTGAAACAACCTATATTAGAAGATCAGTTGTTATTGAATTTCCTTTCGGAATTCATTATTCTTATCAACTCCTCGTATTTACAATGGCGATATTTTACTCTCTGGCCTGTCCTTTAATCACTCCATTTGCATTGCTCTATCTTATAATGAAGAATTTTAATGATAAACATAACTTATACTTTACTTATGGTTCAAGCCACATGATATCACAGGGAGGCGGAAAAATTCATTCAACAGCAGTTACAATGACTAAATTTTCTGTAATATTGCTACTGATAGCCTTGACTGGAATATCATACTTTAGAGATGGCAATAAATGGAATTTGCGAACAATGGTTCTAGGATTTTCACTTCTCTTTTCTTTGACACTTTTTGGCTTTATGAGTCCAATCAAGAAATGTACTACTAAGCCTTTGACGATCATAGAAGACAACACTATACCTCAACCAGGTATGATTGAAAAATTTTATCAAATCATAAATTCTAAAATAAATTTGTTTTTTAGTTTACATTGCTGATGTATTTTTAAATAATCGAATAATGGCAAATTCACCATCCCACTTATCATACGGTTCATCAGATTTAACTGAATCAACTTCACCCCAAAGAATGTAAACATTTTCCTTTTGTGTTTATAAAATTGGTGTAAATGTCTGTTTGAAAAAAACTGCAACAAATTATTCCGAATTTGTATCAAATTGTGATAATTTATTAGAACACAAGTCAGTTCACTTTTTCCTATCCACTCACCAAATCACAACTCTAATAGAAAATAATTTCTTATAATTATTAAAATATTCTTTATTGTTCTAATTTTTACATAATTATTAACACAAAAAAGTATTTTAATTTATATTCATTTTAAAGTTGTGAATATTTTTTTGAATTTTTGTTTAAAAAAATAAAACATTAAATTTTGACAAGAAAGAACAAAAAATCCTTGTTTTATTTATTATTCTGCAATATTAAATTTTCAAATAGTTTTTTAGTATTGTTCATAAGAGAGAACAATACATGAATTTGTCTTAAATGTCTATTACATATCTTAACCAGAGCCCGAAATCGTCGCATAACTTACTCAATGAGTAAATAAATTTTGTTACTCAAGTAAATTTACTCACGATTTATTCACGAAATTTTACTTGAGTAAATTTACTCATGAGTTTACTTACTCATCCGACGATTTCGAGCTCTGACCTTAACTAGATAGGTACCTATTTAGTAAAATTTATCTAACGCAATAGTTGTTTGTTATTTATCTTATAATATTAATTTTATTTTCTGTCTCTTTAAATATATCTAAGGCCTTAAGTTTATCAATTTTCTGGTGTTTAAAGTAAAAAAAAAATTTGTAATCAATCTTCAATTGAATTACATCAACAGAAGATCAAGTCATTTTATTATTTAATGTACTTCGCGTCACAGTAATGTTTTAAATCTAATGAAATTTATATAGAAATTTATTTACAGGAAATTAAAAAAGCATTAGAAAATAATTAAAAAGTTGATAGATATAGACATAAAACATAAAAAGATAAAAATAACTGGGAGTAAAAGTGATGTAACAAATAGAAAATGGCACATAAAAAAATGATAATAGCCAATTTGAATATCTGTTGCCTTGCAAATTTGCAATTGATAACGACTATTGTAAACTATAATTTGTATGAGCTGCTATTAATTATTTATTCGAGCTGCTAATTGTGATGAACTTAATTCTTTAATGGCAAATATGATAGATTCAATTTTTAATTGAATACAAAAATGCAAACAGCACAGATTATTCTAAATGGCTTCAAGAGGAAAGTTTCTTAACATCAAATGGCAATAATTCCTCTTTAAGACATTTTTATACTCAATAAAATGAGTATATAGTTTATACTAAAAAAAATTAGCACTTATAAAAGACACTTTCAATGTTGTTAATATTTTTCTCTTTTAGGCAAATTACCACAAGACACATATTTTTTTAATGCTATAAAAAGCTGCACTTGAATTTTTTTTTCGTATATTTTTCAATCGAATTGTTTGAAAAGTTAAAAGGAAAGACAAACATTGCACAAAATTAAATAATATTTTTATCCTTATAAAAAATTTGTCAAAAAATTTTAAAATAGTTATCATCATTAATTATTTTATGGTTACATTCTATCACTTATTGGTCTAAGACAATAAAATCTATAAGATGTAAATTTATGAATTTGTTACGAATGAATGAATAAATGAGCCAGTCAATTAAGAACCACAATATTTCTTAAACACAAATCTCACCATTATAATTAAGTTTTATATTTTCGTCGTTCGTAGCCATCTTAAACAGTGACTTCTTGATCCTTAATGCAGGCAGTCTCACATTTGGATTTTGATGCCAACATTCTTTCATGAGTTTTGACAAAGAATTTAAAATTGGATCAGATATCCATCTGTTAGGAATTGATGGACGAATTGATTCGACACAAACAACTTTGCGCATTTCTTCAAATGATGGATCTGATGGAACGCAATCATAGTATGGAACTTTGTATTCCTCTACTATTCCATTACTAAGTGTTCGTCTACATACTTCCCAGAATAAAAGACCGATTGCATAAATGTCAGCACGACGTAAAGATTCAAAGCATTGCATGTTGATGCTAAAATAATATCAATGAAAAACTTATTAAATATGAAACAATTTTTCAAATATATTTGAAATTACCTTTCATCTAAAACTTCAGGTGCCATATAACGTTTAGTGCCAACTTTAGGATTATTTCCAATATCAATTTTTCCATCTTTTTGTGTGTGCGTGACAGCAAGTCCTTTGAGAATAAAATTTTAGTGAAATGTAGTTAAAATATTACAAACTTTTTTATAACTCACCCATATCGGCAATGACGCATTGGCCATTCATTTTTACAAGAATATTTTTAGATTTTAAATCACGGTGCGCAATAGCTGGTTTTCCTTGTTTTCCAAAAATCTCTGTATGTAAATGAACTAATCCTGATGCAATAGACAAGCAGATTGTCATCATTTGATGATGCGTAAGAACAGTTCTGTTAAGATGATCATAGAGTGAACCAAGTTGATAATAGTGTGTGATTAACCACAATTGTGTGCAAGAATTTCTGGATGTCATATCTGAACCAATATAGCCGAGAATATTTTCATGACGTAAAAGAACTGTTGAATATATTTCAGTTTCTCGCTTCCATGATTCTTCATCACGGCTGAAGAAAATTTTAACCGCAACATTTTCTCCATGCCAGACAGCACGCCAAACTTCACCGTATCGACCTCTTCCAATGCACTCAGCCAAGGTTACTTGTCTCGCAAGAGTTCTCTGTATCAATAATGGTAGACCACTGCCCGAGCCTGATGTTACTGATTGATCGAAATATTCCTTAAAAAGTCAAAGATGTAACAACAAAAATTAAACTGCGATCAATAATTAATTGATTTGTTAACTTACTCTTAATGTCGAATCACCACACGCATGTGAACGTTTCAATAAATCATCGCTTGCGTAATATATATCTGCATCTTGTTGATTTCTAGCATTTATCAACCTTTTCTTATGGTTTCGTCTCATGTACAAAATTACACCAATTGCAATAAAGCCGATTATTACGACAGGTCCAAAAATTGCCAAGCACAATTTTATAATGTCATCTGTAGAAGTATCAACTGGAAGCTCGTTCTTGAGAGGAGGCAAAGCAGGAAAGCTACCACCATTACAATAATCTCCTGTGCAACATTCAATGTTATATGTTCCCAAGCCACTGCTTCCACTTGACGTCATTGCATCACGCTTTTTTGGACCTGAATTATTTAGATCTCTTTGACTACAATACAATGGTAAATGCTCAGATTTTGTGGTACATCCTCTTGTTACTCGTTCTGCTCCGTTTGAATCTCGAACTCGAGATTTCCAACATGTTATAGCATCAACACATACATGATCACCGATCGATGTATCATTTTTACAATCTGAATGATCGCATACATGACATTTGTACCTACAAAAGAAAAATATTTTTATTAAATATGCTATTACATTGAACAAGAATTAAAATAGTAATAAGGAAATAAAAACAGCAAATAAAAAGGAGAGAGAAAGATTTTAGATTGAATCTTTATACCTCTTTTTCTTCATCTTCATTCTTCGTTTTGATTTGTTATGTCTCCTTCTTTTGTTAGTTAGCAATAATTTTAGATAATTTATAAGTTAATAATAATTGTTAGCATAAGTGATATGAGGTATTGGAAAGAGATTGAGTAATGTTAAGGAATTTAGAGATTATGAGATTTTTTATTACCTTGGTGTTACATCTAATGAATTACTTATAACCAGCTCCCCACGATTGAAGTTGTGATCAAAATTACTGCTCTCTGTGAAATCCGGTAGAGATTCTTTCAATAGCGTTCCTGGAGCATGATTATTCTCATTCTCTATACTGGCTGCAATTTAAATTTTAATTTTTATTAAAAGATTTGTTCTATTTGAAACATTTACACTCTGTTTATATTGAAATGCAACACTTGTTTTTCATTAAATCATAGTCTTTTGTGTATGCAATTAAGATTTACGCGTTATCTGATTTTTTTCTCGAGAAAATAAAAATATTCTGTGCATATAACAAAATTTAAAAATTTCACACTAATTTCAATTCTAATATTCACAATTTTATCACAGTTTCCTTTAATAGGAATGAATGCACAAAATAGTAGTATTTTAAGACTAAATACACGTACCTATAGAGAAATTAATAAGAAATATTGAAAATAAAATTGCTATTAAGGCCATATTTGTTTTTTCGACAGTTCGACTAAAAATATTTTTCGACTTAGATTGTTTAATTTGTTATAACTTTGTAAAATATTTTTAATAAATGAATTAAATAAACTCTAAATTACACAGAGTAAATAATTTTAAAAACTTTATTATATCACTATAAGTTTTATGGTATTTTATTAAAAACATTCAGTGTCATAAATAACGACCATAATAAAGTTCAAAATTTTTTGTTTGAAAAAGTGCGCTTTTCGTATGTTGTAACGAATATTTAAAAATAATATAGTGAAAAAGAGAAATTATAAATTTATTGATAAATAGTGTAAAATGGTCAAAATAATTAATTCTGTAACTAGATTAACAAATAGGCAATATGGAAAATGTGAGTATTTGTAATTCAATGCTGATTACAATATAAAAATTAAAGTTTCTTTGAAAGTTTTCAACACTCATTTCGCGCCTTTATTATTGTTATAGATTATGAAAATTCATATGATAATGTACTATGTCGGCTAGTGGTTCAGCCGTGGGACAATTGGCGTGGAATAAATCCAAGTGGTAATGCTGATATAAATCCTGATCCGCCTATATTTGCAGCAAAATTTGCAAATAGCGAAAACTATAATCACATTCTTGCTATCGCAAATGAAGATGGAAGGGTGAGTAGTAGAAAAATCTTAAAATTGTACTTTTTTGATTTGAATTTATCATTTCTTTAACAGATTGCATTACAAAATACATTCGTCAAAAAAGATATAACAGAGGATTTATCATTAGAAGGAGATCAATGTCATTTTAATGCAGTTTTTGATATCGCATGGATGCCGCATCATCTCAAATTGGTTTCTGCTTCAGGCGATCATACAGCTCGTCTTTGGGATGTATCTACTTCAAAATTAACAAACATCAGTGAATTTAACGCTCATACGAGATCAGTGAAAGTTGTGACATTTCCAAGAAACAATTGTAACATGTTTGCTACCGGTGGACGAGATGGTGCAATAATTGTCTGGGATACACGAATAAATATCGAAAGCGAAGTGATACAAAAGAATGAAAATATAATTCACAATGCACATGTCGGGATTACAGGACCATCGACGCCTTCATCATCGGGTAGAAGAAGAGGAGTAAGAAATATGACACCCAAACTTCCTGCTGCCTCAAGTAACACAAGTGTAACGGGTTTGATATTTCAAGATGACTACACACTTATCTCTTGTGGTCCTGGTGATGGAGTAATCAAAGTTTGGGACTTACGACGATACTATTCGACGCTCAAAAGAGATCCAATTGCAAAATATAACCTACCTTACGCAGGCTCATCAACACTAAAGGGTTATACAAATCTTATTGTCGATGAATTTGGAACAAGATTGTATGCTAGTTGCATGGATAGAAATATTTACTGTTATAATATAAATGCTTATTCAAAAGATCCAATTATGACTTATGTAGGTCCAGATATAAATTCATTTTACATTAAATCTTGTCTCAGTCCGGATGGAGAGTATCTACTTAGCGGATCAAGCGATGAGAAAGCATATATTTGGAATGTCAGAAATCCAACGCCTCTTTTAACTCTAACTGGACATTCATTTGAAGTGACTTCAGTTGCATGGAGTCATCATCAAAATAATTTAGATGGTGGAAATATGTGTATTGTTACTTGTTCAGACGATGCATGTCATAAAATTTGGCGAATAGGAGCAGATGAAATTCCAGAAGATGAAAAAATCTTCCTACGCGGCAAAGCCGAATTGAATCCTGAATATTATTCATCATATAAAAATAAAACAAATCTTCCAATTAGACAATCACACCAACAGTTAAGATTTGATACGCCTCGATCAATTCGAAGAGTCATTGAACAAAGTGAAACGACACCAACAACAACTACTTTTTCAAATTCTGCATCATCTCTATCTGTCACAAGCACTGGCAGAAAAAGAAGCTTCTATGAAGCTTGTAGCGATGATCCTGAAAGTGTCACTAGAAGTGATAATAAACGTCCAAGTCTCGAAACGAGAGGAAGACGTCTTTTTAGTCCAAGTGAACCTTCAACGTCGCACAATTCCGAAAGCGATATGCTTTTAATCGAGCAGCCACCTTCAAGATCACTAGCTACTATTCTTGAAGAACTTGAGTCACCAAATAGTAAAAACTTTCATAATCATTCACCTTCGCCTATTAAAAAACAACTTAATATAATCAAATCTCCAGAACCACTTAGAAAATTATTTGCATCACCCCTCAAACAAAAAGATAGGGATCGAAGTTTATTGGTAATCAATTCGCCTACGACAAACCTTCCAAATTTCGTTATTAATCCATATGATGCACCTCATCTAACAAATATAACATCGCCACAGCGAAAAGTGAAAAAAGAAAATGTCGATTGGTTAACAAAAATGAGAAAACAAAAACTTTTAACGTTGGGAAATGCAATTGAAAAGACTGCCATAAATCAAACGAATGCATTGCATGTTGAGAATTCTACAGAAAATAATGAGAAACTTAAGTCAATAGAGAACAAGTCTGATTCGCACGAAATTAAAAAAGTGCAAAAGAAAAATGGCTCGACTATACTAAAATTTTTCTCTGTAAAACATACACAAAAGTAAGATTTTTTATTGAAAACTTTAAAATGATATGTAAAATAAACACTTTAAAACGCTTTTAATCCATTGATAATAATAAAAATAATTAAAATTATTTTATAAAAACGTGTCAAAACTTTATTCTTTAATGTTAAATGTCTATAAAGGCACATTTCATTGTTTTTTACTTGCGGCTTGTTTAGCCATTCCAACTTCTTTATAAAGCTTTCGAATTATTCCAAGTAATAAAATTGTATGGCATGCATGCAATAAAATACTTGAAAAGACTGTTGATGGATATTGATTCCAGCAGAATTCGATTAAAAACAGGATGAGAATTTTAAAACTTGTATGATAGTCTGTGAACCAAGAAAGATATGGCAATGAATGAAAATACCATACATAAAATTGATAATGAAGTGATCTCGCACACACGATTCCTATGAAATTTACAAGGAAAATTGGTAAAATTGCCAACTGTACACATTGATCAAAATGTATTTCAACTTTTTTCGGATCATCTTCATCTTTTGGCTCAGGCTTGGGCTGGTTTTGTTCACCAAATTGATTTTTTAGTCCTTTTTCAAATGATTTTAAAAAATTTTTCTGGTCTTCTGATAACTCTTCTTCTTTCTCAATAACTTTCTTCTTTAGTTTCTTCATTTTTTGTTGAATTTGTTGTTCAATTTCTCTATTCTCAGCAGCAATTTGTGGCTCGAATTGAGCTTGTAAAGTTCTTAAACGTGCATAATTTTTAAAAAAGAGATAGCATGGTTTAGTAACAATTGCAAGCAATGTAAGATGTAAGATTAAAAGAGCAATGTGAAAGATTGGATTCTCAAAAGTTTCACGATCTAAAAATCTATAATTCACAGTCCATTTATGCTCAAATATTCTTCCTATATCAAAACTGCCTTTGATGTATGAGATGGGATAAGTTAACAAAAAAGGTGCACCGATGAGTAATTGAACACCAGCACAAATAGCGAGTTGATATATACTTTTTACGTATCCTAGGCATGCGAGATAAAGCATAAGAATTGCAGGTGCAAAAAGAAGAATATTCATTTTAATTCCAACTGCTAAACTAAAAATTACACTTCCTGCGCTCCATTTTCGATCCATAAAAAGATTGAGTGCAATGTAGAGAAAGAGAATTGCCACAGGATCATTGAAGAGTCTCAGTGAATAGATTGAGTGTATACGATATGATGTAAAAATGCTAATGATTATGATGTATGGTGGAACTTTTCTTGCTTTTGAATAGAGACGAAGAACGAGCCAAAGTTGCAGCAAATAAATTGCAATAAAAATGAATTGCGCTAATCTTATGTTGCTTCCTTGAGATGTAATAAAATATAGCAACGAGTATATGTAAACGAAGAAACTCGGATAAACTAGTGGCCCAGTATCGCCTGAATTATAAAAATAGAAAGAAAATGAGTGTGTATTACAATGTGCATTTATGAATTTTCACAATTTCTCTCGCCTATTGTCATTTTGCTAACCTTTCAATTGAGCATAATCTAGCGTTCCATTGATGAATCCTTCACATTCTTGCATATACGCAATCCAATCAATCTCTGTATATTTTACTTTAAACACAATAAAGACATTTAGAGCCAACTCAACAGCTAAAATGAAGTAAGTTAGAAAATGTAGTTGTGCTGGACTAAATATGAGAGATTTGACAAATTCTATTGTAAAATATTTAGTGTAAAGTGTCTGCAACACTCCTTTCTTGTCAACCTTTTTATTTCTAGGTGCCATTACAGCTTATTTCTATTTATTTATGAACTATTAATAATATTTAAAATTCACCGATTTTTGAACTTCAGTAAAAGTTAGCAATTATGAGTGTATGAAGCTGTATAGCATATCACAATGTCAATTCGTGTAATATTCTAAAAGCTTCGTTATTTTCCAGTTTTTATTACGTTTTAATAAAAAGATTTTCAATAAATTTCGAAATTTTTGCAATATTTTCAAACATTTTAAAATATGAACAGAATGCGTTATAATCTCCTTTCTTCATCGGCATTATACAAAAGTTATTTCAATCTTTCTATTTTGAACTTGGTAAAAATCAAAACAAAAAAGATGAATTTTCTCGGCAAAATAGCGTGTTCTTCAAATTTATTCAAATTAAACAATTTATCGCCATATTCGTGCGCTTTAGTCAAAAGTATAGGCACAACAAATATTCGTTATTGTGAGACACATGAAAATCAAGAAGGAGAAAAGGAGCAAATTAAAGAAAAAATTGATCCAGCAATTGACAGAACAAAAGTAATTCCAGTTGAGATATCGATTCGATATTTAAAGAGTGCTGCTTATAAAGAAACTTATGGTGACGAAGCAGTGTGGGTTCCTTATCGAAGAAATCATAAAGGATTAATTCCACCGAGGAAAACTAGAAAGACTTGTATTCGAAAAGGACAAATTTCAACAGGAAATCCTTGCCCAATTTGTCGTGATGAATATCTTGTGCTTCATCACGAAAATACAGATCTTTTGAAACAATTTATATCACTTCAAACTGGAAAAGTAAGTTAAATTTCAAATATATTTCATAGAAACGTTTCAATTTAATTCAATTTACAGGTAATTAGTTTCGCAAAAACAGGATTGTGTCAAAAGAAGCATTTGCAATTATTACTGGCAGTCGAAAGAGCAAAAGACCACGGTCGAATTGTATACGACGTTCCACAAAGAGACTATTCAGATTATTATGAGCAATATGCAAACAAATCTTCATAAACCAACAACTGATAGTAATCAAAATGAATGTTCATTTTTAATAGTGGGAGGAGGAATTAGTGGTGTATCTTGTGCTGAAACTATCAATTTTCTTGCACCTGGTAAAAAAATAATAATTTTAACTGAATCGTCTCTTATAAAGTCAGTAACGAATCTAGTGCAACTTGGGAAGTATGCTCAACGTTTTGACATTAAAGAAATAATAGCAGAAGATTTTGTGAAACCAAATATTAACGTTATTATTGATGAGCTTAGTTCTATAGATTCAAAGGAAAAACTAGCAAAAACAGTTAAAGGAGTGAATATAAAATTTGAGCTTGCTTGCATTTGCACTGGTGCAAGGCCAAAAATTATTCATAATAAGAATGCAGAGGAGTTTGTAATTGGCATAAGGGATACAGATTCAGTAAAAGAGTTTCAAAAAAGAATAAAAAGCAGTAGAAAATTTGTGCTTATTGGAAATGGAGGAATTGCATCTGAAATAGTTTACGAAATTCAAAATATTCAAATTGAATGGCTGATAAAAGACAACCATATGTCCTCAACATTCATCGATCCTGGTGCTTCGAAATTTTTTGAATCACGTTTAAGAAATAAAGATAGTTCAAAATCAAATCCAACTGTTGTGAAACGTATGCGATATATGGAAGAGCGAGATTCATCTGAAGGAGGAGTAAGGAAAGGCGCCGCATTAGGACCTGATTGGCATCGACTTATTGACATGTCTGGCAATCTAAGCTCTAATTCAGAAAATATCAACATTCATTATGGCGTGGAAGTCGAATCAATTACTCGAGTTGACGAGGAATTTCCAGTCTGTGTCGAGTTAAAAAGTGGTGAAAAAATTTTGTGTGATTTTGTTGTCTCAGCGACAGGTGTTGAGCCACATAAAACATTTCCTTTTGACGATAATATCGAATTCAATATGAGTGACGATGGAGGAATAATTGTAGATGAATTTATGAGAACGTCAGTTGGTTCAATATATGCAGCTGGTGATGTTTGCACAGCGGGCTGGGAACATTCGAAATTTTGGCATCAAATGCGACTGTGGACACAAGCTAGACAAATGGGAATGATGGCTGGAAAGAGCATGGTTGCAGATTATAATAAAGAAGAAATATATCAAGATTTTTGTTTTGAACTGTTCAGTCATGTCACAAAGCTATATGGATATCAGGTAGTATTGCTTGGTAGATACAATGGACAAGGATTAAATAACGAATATGAACTTTTATTTCGTATCACTCCTGAAAAAGAATATATTAAATTTGTCTTGAAAAATGGTCGACTTGTGGGTGCACTTTTGATAGGTGAAACAGGACTCGAAGAAACTTGTGAGAATTTAATTCTCAATCAAATAGACCTTACACCATATGGAGATGACATTCTTAATCCTAATATTGATATTGAAGATTATTTTGATTAATTAAGAAAATAGTTACTTTTAAATAATAGTTTTATACAATAAAAATTATGAAAAAGGCATAATTTACTTCTTTACTTAATGAAATGAAGATTTGTCATGAGTATATAGTAGAACTTAATGTATTCAATTTTCAATCATTCTTTCTCTATTTACCTAATTTCAATCAGAAGTATCACTAAAACATTCATACTTCAAAAGTGTAAGAGAGAAAATTTATATATATTTACTGAACATATGATTTTCATTATATAACTGTGTGAGTGTATGCTATATACTTCAATTTCTATTTACAAATTCTCTCATTCTCTCTTGCGCATACAAATGAGAGAGAATAAAATTGTTGATGAATTATTCAATACAAAAACTAACAATGCTATGTTTAGCACATATCAACACTTAATAACTTTTATTAATTGAAATCAATTTCATTTTAGAATGATAGCAGGTATTTTAATTTTATAAAAAATTTAATATTAAAAATTTTATTAAGTAAGTTAAAGTGTGCAAAAAACGTGACCATTTGATTAAATTTTCGTGAAACACAGTTTTTTCACGAATTCCCAATTTTTCTCTATTATTATGTTGGCAACAAGAATATTTATTATTAACAAATGATTTAAAAAATTATATTACACTTGTCGCATGCAAGGTTGGTCGATAGAATTTTTCCTTTTCCTTTTCTCTTTCCAAATAAAGGATGATGCAATAGGCAAATATTTTTTCTCCATCATGCATTTTGTGATTATTGAATTGAATATTAAATATAATGAAAACGTCTTAAAACAACCCACATTGTATTAGTTTTTTTGTATGCAGTCTCTTTCATTTGTTTTTAATATATTAGACCATCATCAATTTTCAATAACCATTTTCTCTAAAAGAATATTTATGCATATATATTTCATTGTGATATCTCCTTATCATATTACTACTAAGCGTGGAAAATTTTGTTGATGATACTTTCCTCTTCTTCCCTCGCTACATTTTTGCTGCATCGACAAAAAAACAATTTGACTATTCATGCCAATTTTTTGTCATTATGGAGAATGTTTTTCTTTAGCTGAATCAGGATAAAAAGAAGTATTGTTGCTGCTGTTACCCGAAGTCAAAAGTAATATGTTTACATGCATTGTCAATGTTTGTGAATAGGGGAGCAAAGATTTATAATTTGATAAATAAGAAAAAGGAAAAATATGACAAAGATTCACAGTAATAGAACAGTGTGGTAGTATATTGTTAGCAATAATCGTTGTTGCTTTGCAATTTCACTTTATTCCCTCTTAAAAAATACATCAGCGAAAGTTTAAAAAACAAAGATTTGCACAAGTCATCATCAAGCTGTATTTCTTTCATATAACTGCAAAAATATTAAAAAATGAACATGCATCAAGAGAAGAGTGAAAAGAGGAAAGAAAAAGAAATCGTATAAAAAATGCTTTGGCAACAATGAACATGAATACATGCATTTGCACTGAACGAACAAACGTCAGTAAGATTTTTACATTCAAAACAATTTGAATTAATCTCGAACCTTGTTTTTCACTACCTCTATCTATCACCGTCATTCATTTGTAAACAAATCGATTAATTTTTCATCTTTTTTTCATATATACAAAAACAACACTCCCCCGCAAATACACCGCTTGTGATCATTACTTCATACAGTGAGAAGCTCCTTTAGTAATAAAATAATTTACTGAGCTTTAATTGCAAAGCCTCTCGCTCTCTCACTTACTCTCCTGCCATATTACAAAATTATTGTTTTGATTTGCTAAGTTAATATATTGAGTAAATTAAAATTGCATTTTCTTATTTTTATTTTAGTTCAAGGCATTTTAAAGCAATAAAAAGAGAATGAGAGAGCTCTTGTTAAATTTGTGCAAGAATTCTTAATTGCTGTATATTTATAATTAAGAATATTGATAGTGACTCGGCTGTTCTTTCATTTTGCGTTTACACATGCATGTCTTTTTTAAATATGGGCTTTTAGCTACTGCAGATACTAGTAAACAAGAAAATAAATTACAAATCTCGACACACTTAGTTAGCGAGTATTGACGATTTCTTTGCAAAGAACCGGTTAGGAGATTTAATTTCTGTAGATACAAGGCGCCGGTAGTATAAAAAACTTTTTCCCAATTACATGACTGCTTGCTTTGACTATGTACAACAAATTAATGTAATAAGATTTCAAATTTATTCCTCTCGTTGTATGTTTTTTATTCGTCCGAACAAGAAGATGTAAGTAGAGTATAAAGGAAATGTTTGCTCGCTTGCTATGTATACATATAAACATGAATGTAAATTTGTATAAATGTAAATGATATAATAAAACTCCTTCCTCTCCTTTTAGCCTCATCATCATTTCAATCTTAAGAAAAAACTTTTTTCTGAATTCTTCTTATTATTTCGAGTTCTTTCTTTTATTTTGAAATTCTTGTTTATCCACAAACTACATTTTTCTAACTTCTTCGAATATGTAATAAACTACACATACACAAAGAAGATAAAACGAGAGAAAAAAGCGAAAGCATCAAATTTGAAATGTATTTGAATATTATAATATCCACACCCTGTTGAGCATTGATGGTAGTCCTCTAATGAATTTTTCATGTTTCACTAGTATCAATTATAAGTGGAAGTGATATGTTCGTACAAAACTGTTAACCATACAATAGTCATTCAAAACGAAATCCGAATTTGCAAATACAAGCTTATAAACTTTCTTAATTTAGCATGCTAATTGTATTCTAAAAAACTAATAAAATACATGTTGATTGATGTTTGTGATTTATTATAATTATAAAATTAATGTTACTCCATTCTTTTTCTTCAGCATATAAATATACTAAAAAATCTGATCAAAAAATTCGTTCAAAGCATGAAATTGTGTATGCGATATTAAATATAATTTAAAATTTATTAGATTTCATTTCTAATAGAATATTTAGACATACAGGCAAATGATTTGACATAGCACTTTATGTCGATGATAGTTTTACACAAAAATTTTTATTTACTGAAAAAGAAATAGAAGAAGAACAACAAGATGAAGTAAATAAAGAATAAGAAAAAAGAAGGAATATTTATGTTGAACGTTATATACAAAAATTATATAGGCCACACAGAAAATAACAATAATGAGCAAACGAACGAACTAGCTTATATTACATAGAGCCCTTTAAATTTTAAATGGCCCTTTGTATTCTGCTGTGCGTAATGACCTTGAGATCAGTAAAAATATATTTTTCGCTGATATATACGCGTAGTAAACATTAAACAGCTGCCTTTATAAGTATATTTCTCTCTTATTCTCTAGTATGTTTCGTTTTAGATTTAAAGAGCACACACATAAAATAAATTTGCTGATTCAAAATGCTAGCTGGATCTCGTTCTGTTTATACACACTTTTTTCGCATAACAATACCTGTTGCAAGTAATTTTTTTTATCAAGATTTTGAATTTTATTATGTATAAATATAATGTTTTAAGCCATAATAAAAAGAAGCGTGTTTACAAGGGTTTATTTTATTCTGTTTGGATATTGTGCACATATAAAGGGAACTGGTTTTTTTCTTTGCTCTCACATTTTTGTGTAATAAAAAAAATATCGTTAGAAGAAGCAAAAAATCAGAACTCAACTCTTTTTCCTTCTCTTTCTATTCAAAATAATGTATTTGTGTGTATTCATGAAACGCGCTGAAGAGAAAATGGTTTCAAGATGTTTATCGACAACGACGAGCAAAACAAAAAAGAAACCACCGGCAACAATGTGTTAAAAAAAGGTCGAATATTGTTTACTATGTGAAAGAGAGTCATGTTATATATATATATCACATGAACGCTCAGGATTTAAACTTAAATGGTTCCTTAACATGTATTTCACTCAATATGAGCTCAACCTTAATGCAATTTTCAACTCAACAGCAATCTTTTAAAGTGTATTTTTATGTTCAATTTATGATATCACCCACTACCAAAGTACCATAAAAATTCATTCATTTGCGAAAAAGAAGAATAATGGCACGGCAAATGACTTTTTATGACTTTCCCAAATCTCGATATACGAGTGTTTTCATTTATATACATATACATAAATCGTTTGTGCTTGCTGTGTGCTGTGTGATATGAGAGAAGAATGAAATCGAGAAACATTTATTAGCAACATTGTATCAAAATACAAAAAAAAAGCAGGCAAGCAGGCAGAAAAAGAATTTTTTACATGAAAGAAAAATCAAAACAAAAAAAGTTAAGTGGAAGTCAAAGTTATACCGGTATACATATTATTTTATTCCTTCAAGACACGACTTGAGAATTCTCGATAATTTATTTTAGCTTAACAGGTAATCTTTTAGAAATGTTTTTTTGAGAGTTCTTTTTATGCAAAATATCAATTATAAGTTGATTTATAATATTATAAAAGAAATTTCACTGTAAGCATTTGAATAAATTCACAAAGAGCGTTGCTACTTTTAAAACCCTTCATTTCAATTCATGCTTTGAAATTTTAATCAGGTTGTCATTATAATGACTTTATAATTCATCGCTCAGCTTCACACAATTTGAAAAGAGCAAATAAAAAGAAACTATTTTTGAGAATGTCTAATTTCAACTGCTTTGTAGTTTGTAGCGCTTGTTTGCCTGCACGTTCAGATAGGCTGCTCATTTCAATTCAATTCATTTGGTTAACTTTTATATACATATTTATGCAAAACATCTCTCAATGCTGCTGTTGCTGTTAGGTGAAGCAAATAAAGTGAAGTGAATGTATATTGTTTGAGCAGTCAGCCCAAGAAGGAAGATTTAGGTATGAGTATATACGCAAGAAGATTGTTATGCAACAAAAGACGGAAAACGAACATTAAAATTAAATTTTGTGGAAAAAAAGGGTGCTGGTACATTTTTTCTTTCTTCATTACTTTTTTACGTGATCAACAAACAACAAAAGCAATAAATAGAAATTTAAAAAAAGTCACCTACTATCTTAATTTTCATTTCATTTCACAATAAGTTGGTTTGATGTCTTTTTGTAAGATGATTTACATGCAAATAACTTTTTAATTGCTTGCAAGAGAGAACCTTTTTACTTTCTGTCTTCGTTGGCCCTTAACGAATTAATTGCTATGAAAGAAATACATTAAGGCCAAGTGAAGCTCCATTGAATCGAAAACTCGTCGACCTTTTTCTCTCCTCGTTCATTACTTTTATAAGGTAGAATATTGTTAGTTAAAATTGATCCATTTATAGCAAAAGAATACGCGATGTTTATCAGTCAGCACTATCTGTTTTTCAATTGTTTTCATGTAAAACATTTTTCGTATGCGTGACCACAAAATGAAACTAAAATAAAAAAAAAATCAGCAATGGTTTGGAAAGCGCTGACTGAAAAGCTGTCATCATTATCTTTTTCAATTACTCTTTTCATTTCATTTACTCTGAAACTTCTATACGATATAATATGAATTTTAATTAAACTATTTTTTGTGTAACAAACAGTATGCTTGTCCGGTAATTATTGTATTATTTCCTGTAGCGCTCATTTATAATAAAAAATTCAGAACAATAATTTTACAAACGCATAATTAGCGGGTTCTTTTCACGAGCAAGCAAGCAGGCACTTACTTAAAGCAAGTAGTGCGTTTCCCTTCAGGGTTTGTTTATTATCTATTGTTGTTTTAAATTAATTAACCAATTTATTCCACATTTGAATATATAATCTCTTACTATCCATCTCTCTATTTCCCTTCATCATATTTTTCACTATTCAACCTTTTTAACGTGCGTCATTTTATTCTTTTTTCAGCATTTTTAAAACGAAACATTTTGTCTATATTATCTCGGAACAAAATTCTTTTTTAATTCGATTCATATCAAAAATAATTGACTTAAATAATTCGTCAAATATCTTTGAAACCAAAAAATGCGCTATTGTTCTACAGTATAGCCACAAAAGTATTTTATTTTCTTGTTTTTCTCTCATTTATAATACTTGCTTCTACTTGACATTGACACACAGTAGAACAGTATTTCTATTTAACATTATACTATTATGCGGGTACAAATAATAAAAAAAGAGACTGAGCGGGAGCGACTAAACTAATGGCTATGCATAAATTTTCATTATTACAACTGCGTGTATATTTCGACAAAAAAAAGGAATTGAAATTTCACTCTTGTGTGTGGATATGCCATAGTATAGATCAATAATTTTATTTATCAACAAATTTATTGCAAACTGTCAGGCAACATACAATGTTATTTTTGTGGTAATATCACTCGTTCTTGTGCAATAAAATATAAACAAGAAAAAGAGTATAAAGTTAAGCCAAATGACTTTTCTTTTAATATTTATTAATGTTTGTCGATTTTGTGATGACGATAAGGAATCTGCTGCTGCCCTTTCTTTTTCGTTTAATTATTTTTATGCCATATTTAGTAACTACTTTTGTTTTAAATGTGCACTTGCTTTTAGCGTACGTACAAATTGTGTCAATTCACGCACGCGAGCAACAACAAACGAAAATGCGGAACTCGTGTAAGTGCCTTTTAAAATCTTAAATGAAACGAAATGTTCATCATAAATTATATTAATGCCAAAAATAATTCTGTATGATCATTTTTCACGTTTCCATTCCTGAACGATATATATTTATAAACCTCTTTCTACTCTCCTCCTGCTTGTACATACGCTCGTTGATTGTATCGTGTTCTCCACTCTCCTTTGCTTTTTCTCTCGATTCAATACTTCATATTTCATCATCATCATTCATGATGTTAATAGGTACAAATTTTCAGAGTTTCAAAATTTCTTAATTTCATTTAAGTCGAATTTTCCATTTCATTAAACATTTCGCTTCGAAATTTCGTAAATCAATATGAACCTATCACAGAGTAATTGAGGTTTATTTTACAGAAGAGTCATGCGAATAATGAATTTCTCTGCTCTTGTTATTTAATCTACAAGAGGACTTTCGTCCTCAAGCGAGCTCAAAATGTGTACAGATTTACTTCAAGAGTTTGATGAGTAGAATTTTAATTCTTTTCTCCATCATATTCTCACCCAATAACTTGAAGTGTTTTTCAAGGTCTTTTATAATTCGTTTTCTTCTCTCTTTCTCTCTCTTTCGTACTGCTACAAAACAAAATACATAAAAAAAATAAATTGCCTCGCATGAAAAAGAAAATAAATTCTAAACAGCTCTTTGGAATACTTTTCTTCTGTGTGTTGATTATGTAATAATACGCATTAGGCGTAAAAAAATCTCTCATCACCAAAGATTCACTTGACTTAGATTTCTAATCTTGACACTTGTCCGTTTCATTTGAATAAATTGCATAAAGGAAGCTGGCGAAACGCGGTTTTTAGTGCAGAGATGTGATAATAAATTTATTGAAGAGGTCGAATGGTTGATAAGCAGGCGAAAACCAGTTTATTCAACTAGATTTTTTTATTATTTTGCTATTATCGCTTCGGCCACTCATCATAATCGTCTCGACGGCAACTCTTCTTATTGAGTCTGCCATTAAACTTTCAATATGGCGAAGTTCTTTTTCTTAAATGATCAATTATATTGCATACAAATTGAACTATATTAAATAATTGATAATGGACGATTCTATAGAAATAGAACTCAAATTTTTTAATACATTAATTATTATCATCAACATAACGTCACCATCATGTATGTTATAAATTGAAATGCGACAATTGTTTTCTTAATGAACTTTCCATTTAATTGCCTGTTGTTGTTGTTGTAGTCTCTCATATTCACTTGCAGCTCTGCGGGTGATGATTTTGTTGTCGCTTCCTCATTTAATAGAATTTTTTTCATTCCATAGAGAGGAAAGAGAGGGAGAGCGATATAAACTCAAGATTGTTATTGTTGATGTTATTAATAATATATGAATTAATTAATTAAATCGCATTGTAATCCTCATGTGATGGTTAATAATGACACAGCTTTCTGTATTATAATTATTATTGGATATTCAAAGGTTTAGTTATATAAAAATTGTGTTTTGAATAAGGAAACAAATTATTTAAAAATTATTTTGAACTTTAAATAAATGAAGGTTGATAGAAATTGATAATCATTTCATGAGCACAATGAACTATATAGAAAGTCATAATAATTAAAATTTATTGAAGAATATTAAACCATTTTTTGGGCGTTATAATTAATAATTACCATACTAAAAATTTCTTCATTGCCATCCTTTTCGAATAATGTGCTAAGGAAATGCTTTTCTTTTGATTATTTTAATGGCTTTATAGACATAGTTTTATGAGACTAAACTGGACGTCATAATAATTAATTGCATAATAAAGAACTGTTTCTTTAGATCTCAACGACGCTTCTCATATATTACAGTGTTATTTTTAATTAAATTCACACATTTTGTGTCAAAATAAATCATTATCGTAGAATGAATATTAAAACAAAATTTTTGTTTTATTTTTATTACCATGATATTAAATTGAACTTTTAAGAGAGTGAGAAGAGAGCCCTTCAACTTAATCTGAAACAAGCACAAGCCAGCGGTGATTTCAAGGATTTTCACTTCACACATCATAAAGCTCTTTTTTCACACAACAGCGTCTTTTTTTCTCTTAATAAACCATAACACGCGCAGCAAAATACAACAAAATACATTGAGTAGAGATTCTGCAACTTTTTTAATGAATTCGAATGGTTTGTGTTGCTGTTTTTTTTTGCGGCTTTTGCACATCAATATAATGTTTGAATGTGTATATGAGAAATATTACCCAACAATTAAGTCGATAGTGTGAGCGATGAAGAAGAGAAAAATATGAAATAATTAAAATAAAAATGACATCCAGCCAGTGTGTGTTCCATTACAATGGACTTATTATATTTTATGTCATTTTATTTATAAGCTGAAGGCTGCCGAATGTTTCAGGTCTTTTGTTTGCCTTTGGATTGTGTGTTGTAGAAAAGAAAAAGCGAGTGGATCAAGATTAAGATACTTCAATTAATGATTCTTACAATTTACAATGAGAGTTGTTGTTTTTGCATTAATTTATTAAAAATTTAAAATTTCTGTTTTGATTTCTTTGTTTACATTTTACATTACAGTTAAATTTTAAAATTATTTGTTCAAGTTTGTTTTAAGTAGAAAATTCTCAATTTTATTATAAATATTTAAGCTAAAAAGTTAATAAAAGTTACTTTACCTTGAAGCAGAATGTGTTTTTGTGTATACTAATAAAAGTGAATAGCACAATAAAAGTATATTCAATTAATTAAATATTTAATTGTCCAAAAACATTCGAGTCATAAAAAGTGTCTTTCTCATTTCATTTCTTTCTTATCTTTTTATTGTGCATAAACATAAACTCCTGAAAGTGAAATTTGGTGTAAAAGAAAAGTTTTTATGACGGAAAAAATCACATTTAATAAATAGATGAATAGATTAAAACACGCGATTTAAATGTGTTTTTTCATCCGTTTACTTGCTCGCTCTCTCACTGCCCGTTTCTAGGACCTAATGGAAAAAGTTTTATTTTCGCTGCTGGTGAGTGTCATAAATAAGTTCTCATTCCATTTCATCATCATATATCCATCATTTAATGTCCATTCAGTAACTCAGAACTTTGATTGCAAACGGGGTAGGATGGAATTAATTAATGATTAATGTCACTCTATTAATTGGTGTGTTTTTCAGATGAAGCGAGTTGTTATTGTGACGCGAACGCTAGGGTATAAAAATAATGTAGTAATTTTTATTGAATTCTCTCTTTTTTTTGGACAAAAAATCCAATCGTCATTAAATCCGGATATTAAAAGTATAAAAAATAGCCATGTTTAGTGGCACGTGGAGGAATAAATGTAGTCATTCTCTATAGAGTTTACCCGCCTTTCCCAAAATAGGAAACGATTACTCGAAAAAAGAGTCACCTTATCTCTACATAAATATCATTCTGACATGCAAACATAGACAACAAGGGAGGGATTGTTATAGAATTAAATAGTGAAAACAGAAACTTTAAGAGAAAATTTTCTCTAGTTTCTATTTTTAAAAACAATCTCAAGAATGTGTAAATACTCACTGAGTAAAAAAGAGGAAACTAGAAGAATAAACGGCAAAATATCGCTCTACTAATAACATAATAAATTAATGCTATTTAATGATCATTTTGCTTTTTTCACACATTAAATGATATGATTGTTTAATAACACACGAAAATGTGGGTCAGCAAAAATATTTTTCATCTTGAGAGAATCTTAAATTAAAAGTAAAGAGTTTAAAATAAATTATTAAGCAAGTGCATTTCCTATCTTGAATATAAACATTTGAAAAACTCAAATAAAGGAATTTTGAAATTTCATCTGGAAAGGAATTTCTAAAGTAATTCAATGAATAAAATCGTCTGTCATATTTGACAATTTCCATGGTTTTTCTCTCATTCAAGACGTCATTCAGTCAGTTTGTTTGTCTCTCAATTATTATGAGAGATAATATTTTATCTAACAAATTTCTAGAGTGTTTCATTCAAAATGAGTGAATGAGCAGACATGAGCTAATGCAAAAAACAGCTGAGACACTACAAGTTGATAAAAATATAGGTCATTGAGATGTTGTTGAGCTCAAGCACTGAATGCCATTCGCATAATTTTTTATTCTAATTTTATTTATATTAACACAATTTAATTTTTGTTTCTAATTGAGATGTTGCCATACGGATATCAAGCGTCAGCAGTATTGTAGAGTGTGATATAATAGCAAGATGAAGATAAACAAAAAAATTTGAATAAATTTTTTTTCCTCATTGCCATTTTCACAACTTTATATTACTTACAAAGAAGAAGAAGAAGAAGCAATAGGCGTCAGTACTTAAAAAATTTGAGATGAAAAAAGTTTTATTTGACTACCAGTAAATTGCAACAAATGAATACCGTAGCTATTCATTCATTTAGTCAAAACATATATTAGAACGTTTTCACATAATATTATATGACCCAGTTTTTATCGCGTCTGGCAGCCTTAGAAAAAAAGAAAATAATAAAAATAAAGTATATTGTACATACATCAATTTCGATGATAATAATAAAGCCATGAAAGCTGCGATATGATAACACACAATGAAGTCGGTCGTCTCGAAATCATATACTTATTTTAGCAAACACACACAGATGTGTGTTGCTAGACAAATTTTTTTTTATACTTTGAGAGTACTTTGAACGAACTTGAACACCACTGAATGTTGACTTTGGGCTTTATGACTTACTTACTTCGATGAATCACTTGAACAATCAACAATAAATAAATTTAAAATTTTAATTGCTGTGGATGTTTTGTAAAAAAATTTACAGTGGCGAGCTAATTTGATTATATGCCTAATGATCACATTATACCAATTCGCTCGTACCTTTCACCTCATAAATATGACAAGCGTGTAGCTATAGAAAAAATTTTGTTTGGAATTCGTATTTCATCTAATAAGCAAAGCGAAGCGTCAAGTACAATTCGCTGTAGCTTTTTTTTCTCAGCCTCACTCACTTACTCTCTCTCTCTCTCTAAATCAAGTTTGTCGTCGGATATTTCGAAAGAGCCCCTCAAGTCAAGAACTCGCAAGTTGAGCAAGCGATATTCATATATATGTGGGCAGAAATTAAGAGCTGATCGAAGGGCTAAAGAGCTCAATTTTGCTTGCCAAACAAATAATTACAAAGGTGCGGCTCATCAATAATACAAAATAACAATCAGTATAGTCAATGATCTTTTACATTCGTTTGCTTGTTTGCCTCATGATTTCGCACACTGCACGTAAATATGCCCAATATATAGAGAATGTTTACAATAAAAGTGTTGCAAGTACATATATCGACAAATCTATTTCTTTCAAAATATTTCAAACTAGTGTAAACATGCCTTTGCCAACAAATGAGGCAATATGGAGCCGGCATTCTTAGAATGGTCAATTGCTCTCTTTCTTTCTGTTTTGTGTCAGAAGATTTCAATTTAAATGTATACTTGTAAAATAAATTAGAATTATCATATTTCAGCAAGTGTTTGTGTCTAATTTTATATTTCCATTAGTTTTTGTAGCTCTGCTTAAAGTTTTTTAGATAGAAATATTTATAGAAATTGCTAATTTATTCATAAAAACCTGCAACTATATTTTTGCATGTAAGTTTTTATATGAAATATTTAAATATTTTGTTTTCTCACTTTATTGTCATTGTAACCAACGAGCCGTAGTTAAGGAGAGTTGAAACTGCCGCCTCCTCACAATCACCTTGCAAACGTTTTTTTGTTTACTCTCTGTTGCTGCTGCCGTAGCCGTCAATCTTTAAACAGTCTCTCACATTTCGCTAATTTTATGGAATCATTAAAAATTATCTTAAAATGCACACAATAAAATGCTTTTGTGTTCACTATACTTTTATTCATACAGAAAAACACGCTTTTGGTTTTATTTTATATGTCATAAAATAAGGCTATTTTTCACCAGTCAGAGAAAATTTTATGTGCAAAAATTCGTTACAGTTTTTTAAGATTTCTTGAAACTCGTTCAAACACGTTTCATCCAATGTTCATGTTTTTTCGATTGATCGAGGAAATGAGACAATAGATAATGATGAAAATTATTTTATATTAAAAGTTCATTGGCATCTCGCGAATCTTCTTTAAATAAGCAACCTGATTTTTATCGCTCATCAAAGAGAATTAAAATAAGATGCATCAAATGTGAAGAAGATTTTGAGTTTATTAATTTAATATGAATCGATAAGAAGACGAAAACGTCATAAAAAAGATGTTTTTAAATCCAGTCAACGTTTGTTTTTTTTCTCTGAATATAAGTTAATAATTGTGAGTGAAAAACGATTCAAATTTTGAATGATTTTAGACGCTTTTTTTTAAACTAACAGTTTAAATGACAAACCAACTCTATTCGAATACAAAATATGCTAAAGTATCATTGGATTATGCAAATGTCTGTGACTTACAACCCAATTTTTTTCTTCAGAGACGAATTATATTATGCATACGTCGCATGGAATCTATTTGACACACCTCGAAACGAAATTGAAGAATCAAGCTCTGACTCTGAGAGCTCATTCAATAACACAACGAAGACCACTCTTATAATAATCACACAATTTATATTCAATGTTTTTTCTCTTCGTTGCTCATTCGCTCGCTAAATGATCTTAAATTATCAGGAAATTGAAAGCTTATAGCCATTTTGAGGAAAATTCGATACATCACAATTTTATATGTTTAAAAATGTTATTCTTCTTTTCTCAATTTGGAATTCTCAAAATGTATTTATTTTACGCTCATTTTGAAGGACATTCTGAACGTGAGCACAATTTGAAGAATTCTATTCTCTAGACAGAGAGAAAAGAGGTTTTTCTAGTGAGTGGCTTAGATAACGAGTCGCAAATTGAGTGTTTGTTCTGTTTTAGTTTTACGCATATTTAACTTCAAGCACAAATGTAGAAAAATATACGCATGTTGGAAATTAACTTTTATAGAGATAAAAAAATTTATATTCAGTGACCATAGGTATTATAATATTATTCATTGTTTCATTTGTCGGGCGCCGTAGTTTGTTTAAAACGTGTTTCTTTCAATGTATTTGGAATATATGTGTGAAAGAGACAAGTTACAAATAATATGAATATTAATTAAGATTTGAAAAAAATCATATTTACGCTCAACACAGGAGTCACATATTCATGATGATTTATTAAAGTTTGTTAAAAGAGATGATATTGAGAGCCATTTTTTTATCCAAAAATTTTTCAATAATTTAAATTCATAAGAGAAATCTATTAATCTAATCTTTTTTCCTAGCTTCTTTATAATATTTCATTTTGATCGAGAGATGAAAAATGAAAATTGCTCGATCGCTCTGAAGTGAACAAAGTGCAAAACCTTCAAACGTTTGTGCTAGTATATTTTTTTTACATTTTAATAGAACACATAATTGGTTACATTCTAATTGAGATCGTTTCGTAGAATAATAAAAAAACATCATTTAACCCAATCAGTTCAATCTCTCTTTGCAAAGTTTTTTAAATGATTTTAATTATTAACATTTACTTCAATTGTATTTCAAAATTTGATTGCCGACATTTTATGACCTCTAACGCAGTAAGAGCAATAAAATAGTCTTTTTTATCACCAAGCTACTAAAATTAAAGTAGTTCAACTGTAAATGCATGCTGGTATATAAAGATTTGCTCTTTTTGATACGTGATTAAACGAGATTTTTCAATTTCAAAATATTGTTTTTAAAAATAAACAACTTTAAAGTTAAAGAATTTAAATTATTTAGTTTAAAAAATCCTTTAACCGGATAGTCATATTTTAAGATAGTTTAAGATGTTTTTTAAACCAATTCAATGAATTTTAATCCTTTGATAAATTAGTTTATTAATTCTCTGTTTACATTTTTCTTAAACTATTCTTCTTTGGGAAATACTTAATAAAATATTTCAATATATTAACTTAAATGAGAGAAGAAATATAAACCACACATTCTATTAATATGGGTGCATATTGATTTTTGATATGAACAGATATCTGGCGACAATGCCAAATGATATGATACGAGAGAAAGATAACTGGTGACAGTTATGCTGTATGAAAGAGAGACGAGTGAGTGTGAAGAGAAAAAGGGAAAAATAAACATAATCCAATGTAAAATATGATTCAGATTTAATGCTGTAACTCGTCATAATCATCACATGTGAAAATATTTTCTCACATCATATCAACATATGGCATGGCATATTTTCATCTTCACAAAAAAATATATATATAACACTCAAAGAAGTTTAAGAGATGAAAAATTTCTTTCTCAATTAACAAACATGAGAGAGTGAGAAGAATATGCTGCGTGTGTGCTTAGTTTAATATAATGACAAATGAAAATGTAAAGTTATGTGAATATTTTTTAATATAAATTTTATTTATTTGATTCTAATGAAGAGAGAAAAATTGTGTGACGAAAACGTTGATAATTTTGGCTTCCAAGGCCAACGAACCGCTTTCATGAAAAAAAGTAAATAAAAATGTCGAAATCAAAAAGATTTGCTTCTTATTTTTTTTCGACTTTATTTCTGATAACAACACATAAAATCGCACTCTGGTAAGAGAATGAACTTGGCATGTCTCGCTCGCGTTTACTCTCTTTTGCTAGTTTGTTTACTTTCATACTATTGCGCATATTTTTAAATAACAACACAGAAAATATTTGTTTTTCTTGCTGCTTTGAATTCTTCTCAGCTTTGACTGCTGTCCACGATTATGAATTCTAATCGGTTTTTTTTTCCACGCGCACAATTGTTTTTCATATTAAGTAAAAACTGATATCTCCATGTGCGATCATATATTGTAAAGAAAAAAATATATTATCCAGACGTCAGCTTTGAAAGGCTTGAAAAGATAGCGGATAAGTTAGAAAAAAATTGTTCTGCAACGCAATATGTGAGAAATGCACAATTCACAATTTCATGCAAGTGTTGATTTGCAATAATTCTGATACGATTATATTCTTTACAAGCAATGTAAAAATAAATTTTTTGTGCGCTTATTTTTCTAATTCAGCTTAGAGAGAAGCCGAATGTGAGAGTTTAGAAAGGGAGGAGATGATTTCATTGTATAACATTGTTGCCGAGTCATTAATTACAGTCAATTGACTTTGTTCAAGGCTAAATGTAAAAGTTTTGCCATGAACTTGTGTACACGTTCAATAATAAAGTGTTCAGCAGTAGCTAAAAGCTGTTGAACTTTACGGATACTGATACTGCGCGATAAATATCTTACATGCACTCTAAAAGTAATAGAGAATGCACTATATTGCGCCTCTAGATGCTTTATAAAGCAGAGATCAAGGAAAATTTTTTATTTGCTGTTTTTTTTCGAGAAACATTTTTTCTCTTTAATGCTAACGAACAGATGTTGTTTTATTGTACGAAAATATTTTACTCGCATGGCAGAAGAAGCATGAATAAATTTTTTCCTAGGAGACCTTAGAAAATCGTCACATAGTTATTTGGTGCGAACAGAGTGTGAAGAGATAAAATAAGAAAGTTTAAATGTCAACTTCTTTCTTATTCTCGCTGACTCACGTTTTCTTACTTATCTAGGATTTTTAAAAATAAAAAAAAACACTTTCGGAAATGAAATATAAAAATTAAACCGTAGAGATTCCGAGAAAAGTCTCAACCATACTTTTTTTTCTCTACGTATGATATTTAAAATACAAAAAATTGAAATCAACAACAGTGCAGAGGTGTCAAATTTAAATGTTTATGCGTTCTCATCTTATTTTTATCGATAAAATCACGTAATGTGAATTAATAAGCAGTAGATTGCTTACGTTAACAATCTTAATCTATTTGGCTCTGTTTTCATTCAGTTTTATCAGTCTTTTTGCAAAAAAATATAGAAGAAAAATATCGCGAAAAAAATAAACCCTTTTTCATGTACAAAGTCGACAAGGCACAGTGATTTGTTTTGGAAAAAAATGTTCAAAAATTAAAAAAATGCTCATGTCGTAAATTACCGTAATTTATGCACTATTTGATTAATCATCGATTCTTTTATCTTTTCTCTCGTCCAATTTTGCCACATACTGCTGTTTTCTTTGAGAATTATTGACCTAAAAATCTGCCATTTTTTGTTTACATTTTTAACATAATTTTCAGATATTAATTTTACAACACAGAATGAACGATCCTTAAACTTATATATATTAAAGGAAAGCTTACGTTGTATACTTTTTAACACTGTATGTTATATCTCATTATTATAAAGAAATAGTAATCTAAAATGCTTCGCTATTTTTATTTGTTTTCCAAAATTTGTCTTTA
>JACWBX010003093.1:2333-13759 GCA_014622435.1 Polypedilum pembai
GAAAAATAAAGATTTAGAATTTTCTCTAAAACCATTTGGAATTAATTTACGAAATTTTGGGGACTGATTGTAAATAACAAGAGCTTTCTAACGAGTTATCAATCACATTTCAACGACTCATAGTTTCGCTATAATTAGAGGTAGCCAAAAGTAGCCAACTTTGGTTAAAAATTTATCTACAACGTTTTTATAAATTGAATTAGAAGAAAAGTTGTTAATTTATATTTCTTTAAAAATTTAAAAAGTTTTCTTTTAATTTTGCATATAAAAAATTACATTAAAGTAAGAGGCGTATAACTCAAAGAAATTTTCCTTTCTGTTTTCAAAAAAGCAAAAGAGGAAAAAAGAAGTTTTTTCATCCAAGATGTACGTCCTACAGTAAAATTTAGGAATTTAAATTTTAAATTGATAAAAATACGTTTTGAAAATCAATATGAAATTTATTTAATTGAATTTCATTTATTTTTTTACTGGGCAGCATCCCACTGATTCTTGTTCCACAACATGATATAAATGATATTCCGATGTTGTTTTTTTTATTGTTATGATTATTATCATTATATCCACAACGCCTCTCATTCTTTTTAATGTTTAACGCCAGTCATATCAGAATAAATTCATTTTTGCAGCTATTTCTGCATCACATTTTTATATATACACAAATGCCAGTCATTGCGCGTGAGAAGAGAGTGTTTAATGAATTGAAGAATTATTGTTATTTAAATTAAGTTGATGGAGAGGAAGAAATTCACATTAACACAATGTTGTGCTTACACTCTTTCATTTTTTTTTATTATTAAAAGCATGCACATGCTGCTGTTGAATGTTTACCGTTAATGACAATGATTCAGTATATATTAAAGCTTATAACACTGTATCATCATTAAAATTGTTGCTGCTACACATATGACATGGCGATATTCAATATTCTTTCGCTTTGGGTTTGTTTGCATCATTAGCTTACTTTTTACATTATGTGGCTTTGCTGTTTACATAAAATTACACACAAAATATATGACAACGACAAATCGATAAATTTTCTTCTTTTTCTTTGCCATTTTTCTTCTTTATTATTGCATAAACCTTCACCTTTAATCTTTTATGCACATTACGACTTGAGGGTTGTTTCTTTTATTTATTTAAAAAGATCTCTTTTTTGGTTTGAAAATTGATGTTGCAGAATAAGAGAAAAAAAACCAAGGTGAGAAGGTTTAAGGGAAAAGGGTTCTGAATTAGAAATTAATTGAGAATTAACAAGAAAATAAAAATATAAGGATGAATATAATGTGGATTATCTCTAATGAAAACTAAGCAAAAAAGAAGACATTAAAATTTTTGAATATTCAAAAGAATTAAAATTCAGGTATTCTAAATTTACATGTTAACGGACTTTTGAATTTTAAATTTTTGAAAATCAATTTTATTTAAATTTTGTCAAATTTTTGAAAGTTTTAAACGGATTTTCGGTAGAAATTGAAATTAAAAAATTTCCTAAATTTAAAACTAATAACAAATTGAGTAAAGAAAATGAAAACTGAGAAAAACTTTTTTTACCTATTTTTTATGACAAAGGTTAGAAATTTACATAATTGTATTTTTAAAAGAAAAAACGTATATCCTCTTTCATCCCTTTTGTCTCAGTATCCCAGTTAAAATTTCCGTTAGACTTTTTTATTCAAATTTTGAAATCCCGTTAGAATCAATAAAATCAAATGACAAAATTCATTTTATTCACTTTTCTATTGTATTTTCAAAGTCAAATGACTGACAATCAAGTGAGCAATAGAAAAAGCTCAATTTAAGAGCAATGGTTCGAGCATCATTCAAGTTTTTTTTTTCTCTCATATACAGTCATAAGCTACTATAGGATTGTAAAATGATGTAGAAAACATTCTAAAATCCTATCTAACATAAACAACAATGCTTTAGCTCTTTTTTTCTCCAATAGATGCAGCACAGAAAAGCTTCGAGCAGAGGAATATAAAATCAATCTTTTTATGAACATTCACTCATTCCATCATCAATTTCAAATATCTCTCGCTTACTCGCTCGTTCGTTTGCTGCTATTCATGCACCATCCAATTATCTTTTGAAGGGCATCTGAAAATAAAATTCTCATTTCCATAGCTTCACTCATTCCTCTTAAGCTTCTTCTCGTTCTCTCTTTTCCCGCATATGCACACACATAAATTTTCGAAATTTGCATGAAGCATCATAAAAATGTTTAATTCCTTTCGACTTTTACGATCGCAAACATCACCAACACCACCAAAAGCAGTAACAAAAGCGTGTGTCAGTGAGTGGAGTAATAAATGAGCTTTGTTACAACAACGTTCAGGGAGAAATAAAATTTTGTTAAAGTAATCGTTATGTTGATTACAATGAATGTGATCTCGAGAGTAAAAGAAAAACACAGAGCAACTGTCACGATGTGAATGAATAGACATGTGCAGCCTAAAACTATCCTCTAAGTAACAATAATTATGCTATAAATTTTTGGCTTTTCAAGGGTAATAAGGTCTTTGAGAAAATAAACATTGCGATTTTTGGTGTTTGATTACAAAAATGTTCGATATTTTTGAATTCTCAATAAAGAAAGAAATGGAGTACAAAAAATTTATTTGAGCTTCTAAAATTGGCTTTGTTAAAATGTAAGGATCGGTAGCATGCGTATAAAAAGAAGAAGTATGTGTGTACTACTTTTTCTTATATGCATGTTGCCGAAGTTTATTAAAAATGTTGGACAAATTTCAACAGTTTTAGATTTGTTCAGGGAAAAAAAACACTTGTAAAATAATCTCGAATGAATGAAAAGAAATTAGATTAATTTAAGAGAGAAAATTTAACAATCACTTAAGAATAATTTTTATTTTGTTGAAATAGATTGAAATAAAAAGTTTAAACATCAAATAACTTGTAGCAAAATGTCTACTTAAAAAACTTTTATTCTTTTACCAACAACATTTAACAACAATGAATTATGAGAATCCCACTAAATTTTCTTTTTATCACCAAACTTAACTGAAAGAGTCAGTCAAATAGATAGAGGAGAAGAAAAATGGCACAATAATGAACACGATAAACTGATCATTAAATTAAGGAAGCTGGACCATAAATAAAATGAATAAAAATTATCGAAAACTTTTCCCGTCTGCTTATTTTCTCACATATTTTCGATTAAGGATATAGAGAATGAAAAAAAGAAAGGAAATTGGACCTTTTGTGTATATGTGTGTGGCAGAAGATGTGTTCAATTTCTTTTCGATTTCTTTTTGGGCTCGTTTTAAGAAATAAGCGGGAGATGGAGAATGACCCACATCAGCACAATGTCGTTATTTTATTGCCTTTAAAGCGTAATGATAATAATAGTAAATTAAGGTTTCATTACATTCCCATAAACTTATATTATTTTTCACACAAAAATCTTCTTTCTACATATATATGCAATAATTGAGTCTAGGGAAAAACATTGCATGTAGAAATTGGAAAATTTGAATTTAGGCCATTCCAAAATTACCTTCTGCTCTTTCGTGATGAAATTTCTTTAGTAGCTAATGATTGTAATAGAATTTTATTGAAATATAACTAATACTTATAACTAGGGTTGTAAATGATTGCATGATTCCATTATGATGGCTTTCGTTTTTGTTTTTGTTTTCACTCTTTAATATCATGCAATGAGTAGCTATTTTTCGGACTTTTCGTGACAATAAAATGGGCATAAAAGAAAATAAATACAAATGACGCCATTTTTGAACGAGAATTTTTATTTTAATATTTCTTTACTTTCGGAGAGAGGATTAGGAAAGAAATTCGAATTTATTGTTATATTGGATTAGTTTAGGTATATGAGAAATAAATAGAATTGCATAAGGGGAAAATAACTTTGACTTTCTAAACCTAGAAAGTAAAAATTAAAAATTTTAAGTTTAGGTTCAAAATAAAGATAAAGTTCAAAATGAAGTTCAATATTGAAATTTAAAAAACCGTTAAGTTAAAATTTTTTTTTACAAAATCAGATTAAAATATCAAGTCTCTTTCCAAAGAGAAAAATAATTCAAAACTAGCAAAAAAATATAGATGACATTTGAAATGAAAAATATGAAAAGATTAAAATTTTTAAATCATTAATAAAAATTTTATACTACTCGCTTTATTTAAACATTTTTCAAAAATTTCAAACGCTTCTTCTATCTAATTTCTCTCTTCTAAAAGCCGAAAAATTCATTCAATATTGTTTTCATGACTTTAATTTCCCTTCTTTTTCAACAAATATCAAATATGCAAACTAAAAAGCAATTTTCAAACTCATTTCCTTCTCAACAAGCGCTCAAAACTCAAAAAATTATTCATTCATCTTTACCACAATTATAATTTTAATATCGACAAGCTGCAGCAGCAATTTATTGCTTTGAAAACCAAAAATCTAAATTTTTAGAAAATTCATCATCATGTAGACCGCATTTAATTTCAATTTTATGAATTAAAATGAATTTTGTGGTTCTTTTAATAAATTCAACAAGTTTTTGCTTTATTTTGTAAGTTTTTTAGATAAAGAAAATTTCATTCAGCATCAAGGAACGAAAAAAAAGAAGAAAAATCTTGACTAATAAAAAGCGAATGAAAGAAAGAGAGAAAAGAGAAAAGAAATAAATGCAAAAGCCATAAATTGTGTGTGGATGTAATTTATGGGAATTATACACTCTTTTTTATAGTTCTCCTTTTTGCCTTCTTCGCTCACTTAGATGTTGATATATTTCTATGTTTATTTCACGCACGAATTTTCACTCTCATATGAACATGGCAGATGAGAAAAAAAAGTTTTATTTTCGGATGGGAGGAGACGGATTAGTTGAGGTATAAATTGGATATAAGTGCTTTTAGTGAATAATTTAGTGTGAGATTTCTGAGTGTTAAAATTTCATTCGTTTTATGAGAATGTTAAGTGAATTACATTTTTATTCTTAAATTTTCTAAGTAAAAATAAGAAAAGTCTTGCTTACATTGAATAAATTTGATTTTAAAAAATTGCCAAAAACATGATTTAAAAGCAGAGTTGTTAAATTACTGGTCCGTAGTCAGTAGCCAAAAAAATTAATTTCGGCTACTGTAGCTAGTATCTATGTAGAAAATAGCCTAAAGCTACAAAGTAGGATTTACTTTTACAACTCTGTTTAAAATTCCATTTTTAGAAATTTACAAGATTTGAATTTGATAATCGAGCTTTTAAAATAACTTTTTAATATCAAACTTTGATTAGTTATCACAATTATATGTTTTTGATCATATAAGATAACAGTTTAAGAAAAGATTTACTTTTTATGACTGTTTTCTAGAACGAACGTTCTTTCTATACCATTTTCATTCCAAAAATAAGAAACTCAACGAGCAAAAAAAAGTTTTCTTCCTTAAGGAGTACGTAAGTGAGTAAAAGTAAGAGTAATTTATGCATTTCTAGGTGAAGAGTTTAAAATTCTTTTAGTCTTATGTGAAATTTCTTTTTTGTCTTCTTCTTGTGAAATGTTAAATTATTTAAATAGACGTCACACACATTTCGCTTATTAGAGAGCTTATCGTGCTTAAATAAAGTAAATATTTACCTTGCAAGGAAGATAAGCATGTGTTCCTATTTGTGTCGTGACATTGCTAACAAGATTCCATTTTGGATGTGACTCGGTGTATGAATTGTAACTATTTTTTCCTAATGATGATAAACTAATGTCTGCACATATAAAATCTGTAAATAAAAGAAAGTAAAATATGACATAATAATTTTATTTTGTATTATGCAATTTTTTTATATTACGAAGTTTAGCGATGACAACAAGAGAGGAAGCTTTTTGTGGTCATTGTTGAATAATGTTTGCAGAAAAATGAAGGATATCAAACAAACAAATAAAAGAAAAACTTTTCTTTTATGAATTTTTTCCAAGGATGATTTACTCAATCAATAACAAGTCAAAAGGTCAAAAATAGGAGTGTCTGAGAAAGTCAATAAAATTTTCTTTTAATTATTTAGTATCGCCAATGATACAGTTTGGTGAGAAAGTTTTTTGTTAGTCATAAAAGACGCAAAAAATTTAATTGCTTAGATTTTTTCATTATTGATGTAATTGACAGATTATTAGTGTAGACATTTGTAATTTGTCTACGTAGATGAAAGTTTGTGTCTACGATCTACAACTTTTGTCTCTGTAGACAATATCTACATGTAGACAGTAGACGGTCTACGTAGATCTTCATACATTTCTCTATTACATCTACGTGTAGACTCTACATAGACGAAATTTGTAGACCCTAGACAAAAACTTTCGTTCACGTAGACGACGTCCACATGTAGGCAACTATCTGCATAAACAGCATTGTAGATCGTAGACGTCTACAATAACAACACTGGTTTGTTTTATTAATGCGTGAATTTTAATTGACTACAAGAAAAAAATTGCTATTGGACATAAATTGTTAAACTTTTTTTGACATAATTTAAATCACATCATTAGTTAATGAAGAAAAAGTGCCATTAAGTTCTTTTTTTAATTTCAAGATTTAGTGTTTTTACTTGAAGTTTCAAAAAAGTTTATCAACCATATCCGAATTGTCAGACACTTTTTTCTATGGTTTCTAGAATCAATAAACTAGGTAAAAGTGTGTAATCGAACTTTCAATTTATCTTCCTTTTTATAGTTTTAAAATTTAAGAATTTTTCTTTTATCAAATTGAAAAGTATTAAAAAAAACTTGATAAATTTTTTTTTCATTCTTTTATTTTACAATTTTCTTCTACTTACAAACTATAAAATAAACTTTCTCACTGTAATGACAAACTTTGACTTCATCTCTCGCTTATTTTTCAATTTTTATTATCATCATGTTCCGCTTGCCTCTTTTTTATAAATTTGTAAGCAAGCGAAAGAAAGTTGGAAGCTATCATCATAATGTATGAGTTTTATTTAACTTAAGGAAGAGAGAAAAAACATAAATATGGAAAAAATTGGAATAAAGTGAAATTCGATGTATGAATATACATTTTATGCATTGTTATGATTATGAAGGCGAGACGACATCAGGAAATGTGAAAGTTTTTCTCTCTCTAATGGAAAAAATTGTATAAGTCAAGGGGTAAGATCTTTTGAAACTTCAAATAAAAATCGATCATAGTTATCATTAAAAAATCTAGAAAAATCAAAAATTTGTATGGGAAACATCAACAAATCAAATTTGATTTTTTGATAATATTTTTGATTTTTTGATACTTTTTTGATGAAGTTCGCACCCTTTGGTATAAGTAAGGAAATGTAGAGAAAACATCAGTAAATAGAGCTTTTTAGAGATTATTTAATGTGAATTGTTAAATGTTTATTGTTGAAAACAGTTTGATTTAAATGAGTTTTGGTAAAACTTTAATATTTAATAAATAAAATAACTTTAATATTTCGTTTGTTTTTTCATTTTGAAATTTTTAATAAATTATGATTCTAAATTGATGAAGATTTTAATACAAAAATTAACCCGTGTTAAGTTAGTCTATAATATTTCTAAACATTCTAGCCAAAATATAGGCTGTCTAAAAGTGGGCTAACTTCACAAAATATGAAAAACGAACCAGAAAAATATCTAATAAAAATTTGCTCAAAAAATTTAATTTGAGCTCTGAAAAATATTTCTAGAAGTATTCAATATTTGAAATATTTAAATGATTTTAATTTTTAAGGAAAAATAGCAATCATTTATTCGCAAGCGCGAGATATTCAAAATAAATAAACAATTTTTTAGGCCTCAAGTTGTTTTGTTATTATCCTTTAAAGTCAAAAAGTATTTTTCATTTGTTCACTTTAAAACTTTTCTCTTTAAAGTTTGTAAAGTAAAATATTACAAGTCATAAAACATGGAAACAAAAAGTTTCTAATAAATTATCAATATTCAATAATTCATAATTTCCAAAAAAAGGAAAAATATTCATGAGTAGACAAAACATAACAACAGAACAAAAATTTATTGATTGTGAGTTGCTTTAATGAAATAAAAATCCAATTAATTTGGATTAATTATGAAAATTCGATGTATTATACGCTCCGACAAAGCACAATAAAATAAATACTTAATGACCTTCCCATCACTCTTCCGTTATAGTCATTATTCAATAAAATTGTGTTTTATTTTCTAAAAGGCGAAGATAATCAATTGTGATGGGAAATAAATAAATTTTTTCTCTATATGTCACTTAATTGGATTAGAGAGAGGAAAATTTTTCTATTAAGTCTTGTCTTCTCACCTCACAATTCATAAATTCTCCAATTCTTGTAAGAATTTTTCAATTAAGTTGGTTCTGCATAAAATATGTCTAAATTTATTCACTTTTTGTTTCCTTTGCTAGAACTTCAACAGGCATGCTTTTAACTTCTTCAAGTCGTAATTTAAAGATAAAGAAGGGAAAATGACTAGTCCAGATTACATAAATAGGAAGTTTGGAATTTCAATTGGATATTTCCTTCCATTCAGTCCGCAAAGAAAAGACTTTCAGTGGAATTTATGAATAAAAATATTGTAGCGAAACTTAATTGAATTTGCATGCGAAAAAGAGCCAAAATAATAGCAACAATAACATCATCAGAAAATTATTGAATAAATAATGTGCTTTTGGCACGGACGTGGTTGAAACTAGCTTTTACTAGCTTCTTACTCTGTATATATAATAAAATTCTTGCTCTTTATATCTGTAATGCCAAAGACGCAAAACATTCATTAATTATTTATTCATTTCTATATCATTGCATTTTTATATATTTTCTCATATAAAAGTCGACTTTTTACGCATATTCATATAATATTAAAAGATATAGAGAAAGAAACAAAAGGAAAAATAATTATCATTATCATATGATGAATGATATTTAATTACGTATGGCTAAAATTCCAATTTTTTCCGTTTTTTTGTTAAAATAAAAACCGAATTTGATGAGAATTATTGATTTTTCATTATTTAAAGTGTTCTAACGTTTCATTTTATTTTTGAATCTCTGGAAATTATTAGAGATTTCGAGTGACCAAAAGAACATTACAACATTCCGTTTATTAGTAATTTCAATTGATTAATGAGAATTTTCAAAAATAAGAAAAGCTCAAGTGTTAAGAGTTATGAATTCTAAAAGTTCTTTATTCGTATGAAATTCACAAGGCCTGAGAATTCGAATAAATTCAACAGAAATCTAATGAGTACGTGTTGGATTTCTATTCTAATTTTTATCAGAATTATTTTTACAATATTGATGTGTTTCAAGTAAAAGAGTTTTCAGAATACTCAATTTGGCAAATTTCTCAGAATTATGATGACTTTCTGCTAGAATTTCTAAAATATTTATTGCAGAATTATTTGTCAGAATAAGTGCTCTAGATCAATATTTTTGGCTACAAGAGTTTATTCTAAGGCTTGAGAATTCTTTAATTCAATTTAGTTTTGATTGTATAATCAAATAAATAGATCATGCTTTAAGCTAAATATGATTTGTTAAAGTCAGAGTTGTTTTTCATAGACGTCTATGTCTTTATTTTCGTAGACGACGTCTATATAGACGCATAAACATAGACCGTCTATATAACAACTCTGGTTAAAGTTCTACAAAAAATCAAAAAGTTCTCAGGTCTTGGTTTATTCATTCAATTATGAAATTTTTTTGTTTTGTAAATTGTTTTTAAAAAATTAGAAACTTCAACAGTCTTTTTGCTGGCTAAAAATGTGCTGTTATTTGCAAACTAGCAATAATAATTTCACAATGAGCAAATAAAACTTGCTTTTTCATTTATTTATTATATAATACTTTTATTATATGTTAGCAACAAACATAAAGATAAAAACTCATAAACATGTCTCTTATTCTCTCTCACAGCCTATTATTAAAATCAAATTTTCATTAACATTATTTATGATGAATTATTTTTCATAAACATTTTTTTTTTCGCTCTCATTTGGCAATGTTGTTTGTGTAGAACACGAGCATTATATTTTTTATCCATATTCATGATTGTATGCTTGCTTGCGTCTATTTATAATGAGGCGGAGGTACTTTATCATTCATATTTTATTCAACTTCTGCTTGCTTTACTCTACTCTGATCATATTCAAGTTTATGATTATTATTATCATTATTAGTCTAATTATGCATTGTTTGTGAAATATTAAACTTCATGAATTGAATTATCATTTCCTACTTTCTTCTCTCTCACAGATTCTACTTTAATTTTGTGCATTCATGATAGGATTATTAATGTGCTTTTACTCTTTTCTGAGACAGTAAAAGTTATATATAGGAAAATTTTCAGTTCTTTAATTTAAGACTTTAATATGTTAAAACTTTTACAGTTTGAAATATGATAATTAAATGCTTTTAAGTTTCAAAAACTTTTGCTTTAAATGTCAATGAAACTTTTCAAAAAAAAAAGTTTATTAAAGGACTTTTGTTAATTTACTAGATTTTTTTGATGAACTTTTTGTTAATTTGATACAGTTTACACCCTTTGGAATTTATTTTTGCTCTCAAGTAAAAATAATAATTTGCTTTAATACTTTATAAATCAAAGCAAAAATCAATTCTTGAAAATTATGAAGAAAATATTGGGATTATGGAACACATTAATTTTTTCCAAAGCTCAACTGATTTCACTAAAATTAAACAGAACTAATTAAAAATATTAATTAATTTAGTTAACTTTTTCCCTAGTAACCAAAAATATGTTACGCTTTCCGTTTACTTGCTTTTAACGCGCTACAAGCAAGCAAACAGAAAGCATAACATATTTTTAGTTACTTGGGTTTTAGCCTTGATTTTTGCTATATTTTTTGATAAATATAAACATATAAGAAATTGTTGAATTAACTTCTAACCAGAGTCCTAAACTGTTTGGTTTTTCAATCGAGAATAACTAGAATTAAACTAATTTTTAGTCGATTAGTGTTTTATTTTAAATCGATTAAAAATTAGTTGAAATTTAGTTAGTCGAAAAACGGTTTCGGACTCTGTTTCTAACTCTAAATATTCCACAAAATATTAAAAAAGTCATGTTAAATAAATCGATGTGACAAACTTAAGTTCCATTATTCAGTAGCTCATATGGCATTAATAATGATGTTTTCATCTGCATATGCGAAATTCATTATGGAAATTATTTTCGACATATTTATTTGAAAATTTATTTTCTGCACTGTCATGTGTATTTAAATTTAAATAAAATTATTTAAAAATCAATTAAATTGAGAATTTTATGTGCATGAACATGAATGTATAATTGTAATTGGAGCACACAATTAAACAGAAAAATCTTTTTATCACACCTTAGCACAGAAAAAATTAAAAACGATATAAAATGCGGTTTAACTCAATTGTGTATTTAATCGATTTTCATGCTGCTTTTGCTGTTACTCAACCTTAAAAA
>JACWBX010003094.1:0-33032 GCA_014622435.1 Polypedilum pembai
ACCTCTAAATTTTATTTTCAACTAATTTAAAGATTAAAAATTAATAAAACCGTGTTATTTTTGATGACATCATAAGAAAAAAGTTGAAAAAGTCATTTTGAGATATTGAGATATTTAGATATGAAATTTGACAATTTTTCACTCAGCCGAAAATATCGATTTTAGCCGAGAGAAAATAACAATAACAACCTAAATAGTTCTAAATGAAAGATGGCTGAGAAAAAAGATTCATTCTATTTTTAAATTACCGTTTTGATGAACTTCACTCTGCATTATATTTTGTTTTTGGAGTTATTTCATATTCTCGATTACTTCATAGCTATTTTTATCTCACTGACACAACGAAAAAAAAAAATTTTTGTAGTATTATCGACTTACTGCAGTGATAGTGTAGATTCAATATTGATTTTTTTTCTTTAATGTTCTTTTAGGAAATACATAAATTGAAAAAGGAAAAGAAGATTTTTTAAAGAAGAGGAAATAAAAGTGAAATAAAAATGGAACAGTTTACACCAAAAGAAGTTCGCATTCTTGAAAGTGCGGAAGATATTCAGGAACGTCGTGAGCAAGTGTTGAACCGTTATGGTGAATTCAAATTAGAAACTCGTTTGAAGCGAGAAAAGCTTGAAGATTCACGTCGCTTCCAATATTTTAAGCGTGACTCTGATGAACTGGAAAGTTGGATACATGAAAAATTGCAAGCAGCTAGCGAAGAAAGTTATCGCGATCCAACAAATTTACAAGCAAAAATTCAAAAACATCAATCATTTGAAGCTGAAGTTGCAGCACACTCTAATGCAATTGTTTCACTCGATCACACTGGTCAAGAAATGATCAATCAAAACCATTTTGCTTCTGATGTCATCCAAAAACGCCTTGATGAATTGCATCGTCTTTGGGAGTTATTACTCTCTCGTCTTGCTGAAAAAGGAATGAAATTACAGCAAGCACTCGTACTCGTTCAATATCTTCGTCATTGCGAAGAAGTCATGTTCTGGATTAAGGACAAAGAAGCATTTGTTACAGCTGATGAGTTTGGTCAAGATCTTGAACATGTTGAAGTCTTACAACGCAAATTCGATGAATTCCAGAAAGACATGGCATCACAAGAGTACCGTGTCGTTGAAGTCAATGATTTGGCAGACAAATTGATTCAAGATGGTCATCCAGAACGTGACTTAATCATCAAACGTAAAGAAGAACTTAATGAGGCTTGGCAGCGATTGAAACAATTGGCGATTCTTCGTCAAGAAAGACTATTTGGTGCACATGAAATTCAAAGATTTAATCGTGATGCTGATGAAACCGTTGCATGGATTGCAGAAAAAGATGTCGTACTATCATCCGATGACTATGGTCGTGACTTGGCAAGTGTTCAAGCTCTTCAAAGAAAACATGAAGGAGTTGAACGTGACTTGGCAGCTTTGGAAGATAAAGTTGCAACTCTTGGAACAGAAGCAGGCCGCTTGTGCAGTATTCACTCAGACCATAGTGATCAAATTCGTGAAAAACAATCAGAAATTGCAGCTTATTGGCAATCATTGACAGCAAAAGCAAAAGAGCGCAAACAAAAACTCGACGAATCGTACTCACTTCATCGCTTTTTAGCCGATTTCCGTGATTTAATTTCATGGATTAATGGAATGAAAGCAGTTATTTCAGCTGATGAATTGGCCAAAGATGTTCCCGGTGCTGAAAGCTTACTTGAGAGACATCAAGAACATAAAGGAGAAATTGATGCACGCGAAGACAGCTTTGTTTCAACAACCTGTGCTGGTCGTCAACTTTTAGAACGTGAGCATTACGCTGCAGCTGAAATTCAGGAAAAATTAGCAGCTCTTGAAAATGATAAGACATCATTGCTTTCATTGTGGGAAGATCGACGCATTTTGTACGAGCAATGCATGGATTTGCAGCTCTTTTACCGTGACACTGAACAAGCCGATACATGGATGGCTAAACAAGAAGCATTCCTTGCAAATGATGACAAAGGCGATTCGTTGGACTCAGTTGAAGCCTTAATCAAAAAACATGAGGATTTTGAGAAGAGTTTGGCAGCACAAGAAGAGAAAATTAAAGCATTGGATATTTTTGCAGCAAAATTAATCGATGGTCAACATTATGCTGCTGATGATGTTGCACAACGTCGTTCGATGTTGCTTGCACGTCGTTCTGCTCTTTTGGAAAAATCTGAAGCCAGACGTTTGTTGCTTGAAGATTCAAGTCGATTGCAACAATTTGAACGTGATTGTGACGAGACAAAGGGATGGATCAGTGAGAAATTAAAGTTTGCAACTGATGACAGCTATTTAGATCCAACTAACTTGAACGGTAAAGTTCAAAAACATCAAAACTTTGAGCAAGAATTGACAGCCAACAAGAGTCGTATTGAAGATATTACTACCACTGGACATCAATTGATTGAAAACAATCATTATGCCGCTGATCAAATCAATGTTCGTATGCAGGAAATTATTTCATTGTGGGAGACTTTAGTACAAGCATCTGACCGCAAGGGTTTGAAGTTGCAAGAAGCCTCACAACAACAACAATTCAATCGCACTGTAGAAGATCTTGAGTTATGGTTGAGCGAAATTGAAGGTCAATTATTGTCAGAAGATTATGGAAAGGACCTCACAAGTGTTCAAAATTTGCAGAAAAAGCATGCTCTATTGGAGGCTGATGTTATGGCTCATCAAGACAGAATTGAAGGCATTAAAGTTGCAGCTAACAAATTTTATGAGAGTGGTCATTTTGATGCTGAAAATATTCGTAAGAAAGAAGTTGCTCTTTCAAAACGCTATGCTGCTCTTCAAAACCCAATGACCGAACGCAAACAACGTCTCTTTGATTCACTCGATGTTCAACAATTGTTCCGTGATTTGGAAGATGAGCAAGCATGGATTCGCGAAAAAGAGCCAATTGCAGCATCTACTAATCGTGGACGTGATTTGATTGGTGTTCAAAATTTAATCAAGAAACATCAAGCTGTTGTTGCTGAAATTAATAACCACGAAAATCGTATTTCTGGTGTTATTGAGAATGGAGAACAAATGTACAAAGATCATCCATTATCAAGTGATGAGATCAAGAGCCGTGTTGATTCATTGAAAGAGCAGTGGAACAATCTGAAGGAAAAATCTGCTCAAAGAAAGCAAGATTTGGATGATTCATTACAAGCTCATCAATACTTTGCTGACGCAAACGAGGCAGAAAGCTGGATGCGTGAGAAAATTCCAATTGTTTCAAATACTGACTATGGAAATTCAGAAGATTCATCTGAAGCTTTGTTGAAGAAACATGAGGCATTGGTTTGCGATCTTGAGGCGTTCGGCAATACAATTCAAGCATTGCAAGAACAATCTAAGAATTGTCGCCAACAAGAAACACCAGTTGTAGACATCACTGGAAAGGAATGTGTTGTTGCTTTATATGATTACACTGAAAAATCTCCTCGTGAGGTTTCAATGAAGAAGGGAGACATTCTTACTCTTCTCAACTCGAACAATAAAGATTGGTGGAAGGTTGAAGTTAATGATCGACAGGGTTTCGTTCCAGCAGCTTACATCAAGAAAGTCGATGCCGGCTTAAGTGCAAGTCAACAAAATCTTGTTGATGGTCATTCAATTGCTAAACGTCAATCACAAATTAATAGTCAATATGACAACTTGTTGGCAATTGCACGTGAACGACAGAACAAACTCAATGAAACTGTCAAGGCTTACGTTTTGGTACGTGAAGCAGCTGAACTTTCATCGTGGATCCGAGACAAAGAGAGCCATGCTCAAATTAAGGATGTTGGTGAAGACCTTGAAGAAGTTGAAGTTTTACAGAAGAAATTCGATGACTTCAATGATGATTTGAAAGCAAATGAAGTGCGTTTGGCAAAATTAAATGAAATTGCCGTTCAATTGACATCACTTGGTCAAACTGAAGCTGCTTTGAAAATCAAAACTCAAATGAATACTTTAAATGAAGAATGGACTCAACTTCAGCACATCACAACTGAACGTGCAAATCAACTTGGTTCAGCTCATGAAGTTCAACGCTTCCACCGTGATGTCGACGAAACCAAAGATTGGATTGCAGAAAAAGACAACGCATTGAACAATGACGACTTGGGCAAAGACTTGCGATCAGTCCAAACTCTTCAACGTAAGCATGAAGGAGTCGAACGTGATTTGGCAGCATTACGTGACAAAATTAGACAACTCGACGAAACAGCTAATCGTTTGATGCAATCACATCCGGATACTGCTGAACAAACATATGCAAAGCAGAAAGAGATCAACGAAGAATGGACTCAAATTCAAAGCAAAGCTAATTTGCGAAAGGAGAAGCTCTTGGATTCATACGATTTACAACGATTCTTGAGTGACTACCGTGATTTGATGGCATGGATTAACTCTATGATGAGTTTGGTTTCAAGTGAAGAACTCGCTAATGATGTTACTGGTGCTGAAGCTTTGATTGAAAGACATCAGGTAAAATGTTTTTTAATTTATTTAGTAATGTAGAATTTTTGTAGTTAAAAGATTTTTGAATGTACAAATTTAATTTGTTATGAACAGAATTATCGTGCCGAAATTGATTTTCGTTATGGTATTTTCCCTCAGGTATTTTTTGAAAGTAGTTATATACACATATTGGCAAAAAGTGTCTTATGCATATATAACAATTAACATCATTTTTGTTTTGAACTTTATGGCATAACAAGTAACAAATTTATTCAAGAAGACATGTACAAAAATAAATAATAGACCATTTGCTTATCATATATTTGCTGCTATAAAAAATATTAGAAACTTTTGTAAATAGTCTTTATCTAAAAAAGTACATAATAGTTTCTATGCGTATATCATATTCTAGAAACCTTTTGAGAAAATTTAAGGTTTCTTATCGCACATTAAGCTTATAAAAATTATTAACACAATTTCGAACAGCCTATAACTCATGTTCATAAAAGCCTAAAAAGCGTCACACAAAATCCATACACATTTAAATTCTCTTTCAAATGTCACATCAAAACATAAAATAACCAGCGATTCGTAGATTTTCTATCAACTATTTACATTGGTGTGGCGAGCTTTAATCAATAACGACATCATTCAATTTAATACTTTTATCAAAATTTATTTTAGGAACATCGCACTGAAATCGATGCACGCGCTGGAACATTCGGTGCTTTTGAACAATTTGGTACTGAATTGTTGCAAGCTAATCATTATGCTTCACCTGAAATCCAAGAGAAGATCGAATCACTTGCTAAAGCTCGTGAAGATTTGGAACATGCATGGACTGCTCGTCGTTTGCAACTCGATCAAAATCTTGATTTGCAGCTTTATTTGAGAGATTGTGAGCAAGCTGAGAACTGGATGCATGCCCGTGAAGCATTTTTGAATGCTGAAGAAGTTGACTCAAAAGGAGACAATGTTGAAGTTCTTATTAAGAAACACGAAGATTTTGATAAAGCCATTCATGGTCATGAAGAAAAGATTGCTGCTCTCCAAGTTTTGGCTGATCAATTGATCGTTCAACAACATTATGCTGGAAAATTGATTGATGACAAACGTAATGAAGTTTTGGAACGTTGGCGTCATCTTAAAGAAGATTTAATTGAGAAACGTTCCAGACTGGGTGATGAGCAGACATTGCAACAGTTCAGTCGTGACGCTGATGAAATCGAAAATTGGATTGCTGAAAAATTACAATTGGCTACTGAAGAAAGCTATAAAGACCCAGCAAATATTCAATCAAAGCATCAAAAACATCAAGCTTTCGAGGCTGAATTGGCTGCAAATGCTGATCGTATTCAAAGTGTATTAGCGATGGGAGGAAATCTTATTGAGAAAAATCAATGCAGCGGATCAGAAGATGCTGTTCAAAAACGTCTCACACAAATTGCAGATCAATGGGAATATTTGACTCAAAAGACAACTGAAAAGTCATTAAAATTGAAAGAGGCCAATAAACAACGTACATATATTGCTGCAGTTAAGGACCTTGATTTCTGGTTAGGTGAAGTTGAGAGCTTACTTACTTCAGAGGATGCTGGAAAAGATCTCGCTTCTGTTCAAAATTTGATGAAAAAACATCAGCTCGTTGAAGCCGATATTCATGCCCATGAAGACCGTATCAAGGACATGAACGCTCAGGCTGATTCTCTCGTCGAATGTGGACAATTTGATAGTGCAGGCATTCAAGAGAAGCGCACATCAATTAATGAACGCTATGAGCGCATAAGAAATTTGGCTGCACATCGTCAAGCTCGCTTGAATGAAGCAAACACTTTGCATCAATTCTTCCGTGACATCGCTGATGAAGAAAGTTGGACAAAGGAGAAAAAATTGTTGGTTGGCTCCGACGATTATGGTCGTGATTTGACAGGAGTTCAAAACTTAAAGAAGAAACACAAGCGTTTGGAAGCTGAACTTGCATCGCATGAACCAGCAATTCAATCAGTTCAAGAAGCTGGTGAGAAACTGATGGATGTTAGCAATTTGGGAGTTCCCGAAATCGAACAACGTTTGAAGGCTCTTAATCAGGCATGGGCTGAATTGAAGAACTTGGCAGCAATGCGAGGTCAAAAGTTGGATGAATCGCTGATTTATCAACAATTTTTGGCAAAAGTTGAAGAAGAAGAGGCATGGATTACCGAAAAGCAACAACTTTTATCAGTTGAAGACTACGGTGATTCCATGGCTGCTGTTCAGGGTTTGTTGAAAAAACACGATGCATTCGAAACTGACTTTGCTGCCCATAATGACCGTTGCTCTGATATTTGTGAACAAGGAGCTAGTTTGGTTGCCAATAAGAATCATCATAGTGACAGCATCTCTCAACGCTGTGCACAATTGAAAAAGAAATTGGATAATTTATCTGCTTTAGCTGTTCGCCGCAAAAATGCTTTGCTTGATAACTCTGCTTATTTGCAATTTATGTGGAAGAGCGATGTTGTTGAGAGTTGGATTGCTGACAAGGAAAATCATGTCAAATCGGAAGAATTCGGTCGCGATTTATCTACTGTTCAAACACTTTTGACTAAACAAGAGACCTTTGATGCTGGTATGTAACACTTTATGAAAATATTTTAAATTTTACTTATTCGAAATTCTTTCATAGGTCTTTCCGCCTTTGAGCATGAAGGTATTCACAATATTACTGTATTGAAGGATCAATTGGTTAATGCAAATCACGCACAATCACCATCAATTATTAAGCGTCATGAGGACGTCTTAGCACGTTGGCAAAAACTTCGTGCCGCTTCAGAAGAACGAAAACTTCGTCTTCTTTCGATGCAAGATCAATTCCGTCAAATTGAAGATCTTTATTTGACATTCGCAAAGAAAGCATCTGCATTTAATTCATGGTTTGAAAATGCCGAGGAAGATTTAACTGATCCAGTTCGTTGCAATTCAATTGAAGAAATTAAGGCTCTACGCGAAGCACATGCTCAGTTCCAAGCAAGTTTGTCATCTGCTCAAGCAGATTTCCAAGCTTTGGCCGCGTTAGACCAAAAGATCAAGAGTTTCAATGTCGGACCTAATCCGTACACATGGTTCACTATGGAAGCTCTCGAAGATACATGGAAGAATTTGCAGAAGATTATTGATGAACGTGATGCTGAATTGACAAAGGAAGCATTCCGTCAAGAAGAAAACGATAAGTTGCGCAAAGAATTTGCTAAACACGCCAATTTGTTCCATCAATGGCTTACAGAAACAAGGTATGTTAAGTCATATGACATTGAAAAATTTTCATACACACACACTGATACAAAAATAAGATGATAATTATGATAATATTGTTTATTATCAGATATAATATTCTTGGATGGAATAGAAATGGGTAATTGTGGAAGTGCAATTGCAATAACCCAAATTAATATCAATTTAAAATATATTAAAATAATTCAATATTTTTTATGCATTGGCAATTAAAGCTTTAAATAATTATCAACTAAATTTTACTAAATTAATTTTTACAAGTTGCAATTTTCATGTGCTTTAAATGTTCTTAAAATTGTTCATAAAGCAAAATTTCTTATAAATATTTGATTTTTTTAGAACATCATTAATGGATGGCTCAGGTTCTTTGGAAGAACAATTCGAAGTATTATGTCACAAAGCTAATGAGATTCGTGCTCGTCGTGGTGATTTGAAGAAGATTGAAGAACTCGGAGCAATATTGGAAGAACATTTGATTTTGGATAATCGCTATACTGAACATTCGACAGTTGGACTCGCTCAACAATGGGATCAACTTGATCAGCTTGCAATGAGAATGCAACACAACTTGAAACAACAAATTCAAGCACGCAATCAATCAGGTGTTTCTGAGGATTCACTTAAAGAATTCTCAATGATGTTCAAGCATTTCGATAAGGACAAGAGTGGAAAATTGAACCATCAAGAATTCAAATCCTGTCTTCGTGCTCTTGGTTATGACCTGCCTATGGTCGATGAAGGACAACCTGATCCTGAATTCGATGAAATCCTTACCGTTGTTGATCCAAATAGAGACGGTTACGTGTCACTGCAAGAATATATCGCTTTCATGATTTCTAAAGAAACTGAAAATGTTCAGAGTTATGAAGAAATCGAAAATGCTTTCCGCGCCATCACTGCCTCTTCTGATCGACCATATGTCACAAAAGATGAATTATACTCTGTAAGTTTAGAAATTATCTTACATTTTCATTTATATCTTATTATATTAATCTTTTATTCTTTATAGAATCTTACAAAGGAGATGGCCGATTACTGCGTGCAAAGAATGAAACAATATACCGATCCGAAAACTGGACATACAGTCACAGGCGCCCTCGATTATGTCGATTTTACACGAAAGCTTTTCGACTAAATTTTTATGATTTTTTGAGAAAATTCCTTCATTTAAAATACTATTTAATCAGAGAAAATTATATATTTAAAATTTTTCTTTTGCTTCACATAGAGTAGCTTATGCACATGAATATTTACTAAAAATTTTATGATTCATCTAGTTCGTGTCTAAAAAGTTCCAATAAAATGCTTGCTTTAAAATAAATAATGATAATAGCTTTTATTTTCTTACATTTTCAGAAAATATCTTGATAAGTCTAAATATTTTTAAACAATTTCATTTATTTTATTTTTCATCTTTTGATGCATACTTATAATTCATTTTAATATTATTTAATTCATAACATGATTTTTTACAGAGCATGTGATGTTTTTGACAATTAGACATATTAACAGCTTAACTTATCGTCTATTGGATCGATAATTATTATTGTTGCTATTGCGATGTGAGTTGTTGCGGAAGTTGTTGTTACTATTATGTTGGCGTTGGTTAGAATTTCGATTGTTAAAATTTTGATCATTTCCAAATGCCGGACCTTGATTGTTATTCATGAATGTGTCTGGAGGATCAAAATTAGTAAATATTGGTGCATTATTAGGAATGGTTGGCGCCATTCCTAATAATCCTGGTCGTAATGCTGCCCCACTCATCATTAAATTTGGTGGAGGCTGCATCATCAAGTTCGGAGGTGGTTGTGCCATAATGTTTGGTATAATCGGTGGCATTTGATGAATATTTGGGAGGTTTACGACTTGTTGTGTTGGTGGTGACGTAAGTGGCATATCCTTAATCTCTTCAAATTCACCTTCTGCATTTACAAATACGCCAAGACCAATGAGAATTTGTTGTAATCGTGGTCGAAGAGAGATGAAAGATGTATCAAAAATTTTACTAGGAGACGGATCAGAATGGAAGAGCTTCAATTGCTTTGAAAGTTCAGACAGTACATCATTTACAATTATTTTTTGTGATGAACTTAATTCATTATAGTGTTTTGAATTTTGTAAAATAGTTGAGATTTGCAGTCTTTTAGGACCATGATCGTCTTTTGCAGAGTCTTGCTTTCGTTTTCGAGGATCAGATGGCGTTAAAGATTTTGTTTGATCTCCTTCCGACAATAGTCCACATAGTTTCTTTAGTCTAGGATCTTGTGTGTTGTCTATTTGCTTAAAACTTCGTCTAATCTCAGAATAGTCAGGCTTAGGGATATCAACAATTTTAACTTCATATTTGTCAAACACGTGCATGCCAAAAGATGCATCAATCTCAGTTGCAGGCACATAGTTTGCCATTGGCGTGAATGGGAAGCGAAAATCTAAATCACCATTAACCGAGTCTCGCATGAATGGCAACATCCGCATGTCCTTATCTTTCTCTATTTTTGCACTAACTCCTTCATCTTCCGAAGGAGATTCAATCTCATAAATTGATGTTCGTCGTTCGTTTTTATCGGGCGAACTAATTTCTTGAATTACCTTTTCTTTAGTTGGTGATGATTTTGCTGCCATTCTTGGATCTCTACTGCGGGGATCACGCGAAATTTTATCATTATTAGGTGAGGCTTTTTCCATTAGTTGCTGTATGGAAGAGCTAATATCGACTTTTGCCAATGCTGGCGTATTAAGGAAAGCGTTGGTGTCAAATGATGGTGGAAGCAATTGAATTGTATTGCTTGTGCTTGCTTCATTCTTATCCTGCTGATCATCTTCCGATTGTGAATCCTTCTTTTCTTCTGCTTCATAATCACTGGCATATGTTTCATCAATTCGTAATCCTGGTTCATCTTCATTTTCGTCATCATTTATGTTTGAATCTTTTAGATATTGACTGTAATCAATTCCCAACGATGCAGGTGGACTCATCAATATTCTATCATTGTTTGCTGTATTTGATTGAGGTTCATTATGCTGCTCATTCTTACTGCTAACTTCTTGATTTTCTGCATCCGATTGTGTTGGTGACATTATCGTATCAGGCGATTTAATAACAGAATCATTGAAAACACGCATATCAACATCAGCTGAAGGCTCATTTCGTAAATCTACATCATTGACCATTTTGTTGGTGTTGCTTTCTTCATTTTTGACTCTCTCAAACATGCTATGCATATTCATAGCTGTCGCTTGAATTTCACCAATCGTTCCTAGACTCAGACCAATATCATTGATTTGAAAAACGGTCAAATTATTAATGTGATTAACAGTAGTTACTCCTATCGCAGCCATACTTTCAATTTGTTTATCACTCAATATACCACGCATTTCAGAGAGAGGAGTGTCGCCTGGGCCTGATGAAGATGCAGCAGCAGCTGCTGCTGTTGATGATGGTGTGTTTCGTATTGGAGGTGGTGGATCAACCCATCGAGAATTTCTGGAATCCACTCGATTGTCATTTTTAGTGAACTCTTCAGGTGGTTTAAGCTTCATTTCGAGCAGTGATGGAATTTTAGCAGTTGTTGTCTTTTCATTTTCGGGCAGAGGAATATTAAATTCTTGACAAAGTTTAATGTGAGTTTGTGAAAGCATTTTGCTTGCATTCTCACGGCCAATTCTTGGAAAATCACCCAAAATCTCTTTAGGTGCTGTGTCTAAATGCTTCAGAAGAATTTGTTTTAAATTGTCACTCAACGGTTTACCATGCATAAATTTACAGTCTTTATTGATGCATTTCAGACCCAAATAGTAGTATTTACAAGGGAAATCACCTGTTAATTAAATTTATAATATTAGTTTACGTAATTTTATATCAGAAAAATTTTCAAATCACCATGCATGTAAGAACATTTGTCTTTCTTCGCACAGCATTCCATTAGCCAAAATTTACATAATTCCATCTTCTTAGGTTGACGAACTTCATGAGCACGATTGCAATCCTCCTGATAGATGAAAATTTAAATGAAAAATTGAAAAAAAGAATTTTAGAAATGTATTGACGTACATCATTGCAATTTCCAAATTCAGCAAATCTAAGACAAACCTCTTTCTCTGAATCATGATCTCGTCTCTTTCTATTTCGATCTCGATCTCGATCTCTATCACGATCTCTTTCTCTTTCATTTCTGGAACTATATTTTTCGCGCCTTTTACTGCGTCTATCATCATAATTTGATCGTCGATAATCATCAGAATCGTAGCTGCTATATGATGTATAACTATCTGATTCTTCTGACGCAGAATTCTGTTGCTCTTGACGTTCAGGACTTCCACCAACCATGTATAAATTATCGCTGTCTGCACTTAATTTTGTTCGTTTCTGAAAATGCATTTTTAAGTGTGAAAAAAAAATAAAAAAATTTTAATTGTTGTGTTTACTTTTGATTTAGCACCATCGCGTTTTTGTTGTTGATCTTTTCTGTCCTTTCTATTCTCTCTTCGTCGCTTTCTATTTCTTGACTTCGACGGCTCTGGCGACTCTTTTTCTTCAGGTTTCTTTTGAATATTGGGCATTGGTGGTTCGACACCTTCTTTTTTTAGAACATTAGCAATTTTTGATTCAATACTTGACATAAAATCATCTTCATCGCTTCTTGCGCCAGAGTTTTTATTTTTCTTACTGGATCTTTTACTATCTGACGATTTACGTTGTGGCGATGGTGATTTGTTTTCATTTTTCGATTTACTACTACTACCTGCTTCATTAGATTTATTAGCAATTGATACTGAAACAGCTGGTTGTTTGACTTCAACAACAGCAACATCATCTTCGTCTGACTCGATTTCTCCATCTTCCAAATCTTCTTCCTCCATAATTGCGCTGAAATAAAAAAACGAAAAATTGTGTCATGTTTCATTCATACATATTTTTTTCATGTGTGAGACATAGAGTATCGATGATGAGATTATCATATATGTAAACATATCGTAGCGCTTCAATAACTTTAATTATTTTTATGCATAAAGGAATAAGGATGTGTAGCATATAGAGTATAAATTTATGAAAACCCGTAAACATCGGAAATACAATTGACCGATATTGTTTAAAAAAAAATATTATGATTGGGGAAAAAATCATATGGGGAAAGTGAAAGAACGAAAAAATTGAGGTACTACATCCCTCATTACAACACTGTCTATCAATAAATTGAGTCATTTCCGATTAATGGATAATTCGTTGCTAATTTATGTTGAAAACATCACTATAAGGAATTATGACACGATTTAAAATTAATTTTTATAAGAAACCGTCGATTTACGCTTATTTATTGCAATAAAATTGCAAAAAAATCATTTCTTTCGCCATTACTTGTCGTCATCACTTATACATATACATTTTTGACATGGATTTTTTCATCCGTTCACTTTCCTCATTTGGATCTCTTTTCCTGACCTAATTTAGCATCTAAACGATTTAAAATCGCGACAAATTCCCTAAGCAAATAATAATTAAAGCTAATTTTTATAGATAGAGGTGAAATAGTGCGAAATATGGAGACATTTTACATAATTTTAAAAGATGTTAATGATGATACCTTTTTTCTTCACTCATTTTTGCTGTATTGACGTTGATTTATGTCTTTTCTCAATTATTTCTACTTCTATCGGCTAATCAAAATGCTAAAGTAACAATTTTGATTATGAAAACCTCAAGAAATCAATGAGAAATCACGAAGTTAAAAATGACGCCTTAAAATTTTACGATTTTTATAAAAAAGTCCCAAATATTGACTTTCTTTTAAATTTTACGATTTGCCTTTGATTCCTACGGTTTAAGGACTTTCTTAGACACACAATATTTGTATTTAAATGACTTTTAAACCATATATTTTCATAATATTATTCATTCTAAAAATAATGACTTTGCTACTTGAAAATTTGTGATCGATTGAGGAGCGCAGCTCAATACTTCTTCAAGCAAGACTTTTTAAATTTTTAAAAACTGTTAGAGGATAGTTAAAAAACTTTTTAAATCTAGTAAATTTTAACAACGTTAAATGGTAAATCTTTTTATTTTAATTTATTATGCTAGAAAAATCATATTGCAATCAATCATTATCTCTATAATGGATTAATTTTCAATATTTAATAAAAACTGTTTTTTATAATCAATCAGTTGAATATTGAAATATATTTTTAGGAATGTATATTTTTACAAAAGATGGCTGCACAATCGAAATTTTTTACTTCATTTTTCTACCTGTGATAAAAAACTTTAACAATATGCATCAAATGAATAAAAAGAAAGAAGGCAAATAAATTTTTTAAGTCAGAAAAAAATCTTTAAAAGTTTATTCATATAATATGTATAAAAAATGTTGATGATGGCGGACTAGATTTTTCCAATGGCCACTTTTTTTGGTATTATCATATATTTAATAATAATGATATTGAATGTGATGCTGATGCAAAAGAGATTATGTACAAGAGCAGAAAATATTAATCTCCTCATAATAATTATAATTATGAGAGGAAGATAGTTTATGAAATATTTTTTCCATTATATTGTGCTATTAATTCGTCGAGAGAATTAATGAGATCATCAGAAGTTAAACGCTCATGTGGCTCCAGTGTCCAACATTTTTTCTGTTATTGAAAAAGAAAAAAATGATTAATTGAGAGTCAATAAATATAGGATGTATTACTTACCAAAGTTTTTTGCAATTCACTAGGAATTGCGTCGCCATCTAAAAGAGCCGAATAATCAACGCTTTTTTCTTGCAATTTTTTGAAAAACTCCTCATTACTAGCAATAAATTTGAATGGAGTTTCTTGATGAAAAATTTCCCATAATGTAATGCCACATGAATAAATATCACTGTATTTAGTATAAGTGAAGGAATCTAAAATTTCCGGAGCTAAATGGCGGAGTGGAAGAAATTGATCGTTGTATTTATAATACTCGTTTGTGTTATTGTGTGATGCGATTGTTGATAATTTGATAACACACTCGTTGGTTATAATGCAATTACGTATGGCGACATCACTATAAATAGAGAATAGAATAGAAACATAATTATTTATTTTTATCAAGATAATGTGTATGACATAAGACACTTACCGGTGGGTTAAATTAGATTTTATTATGGCATTAACGCCGCTCGCTATTTGACGACAATATTTCAAAAGTTGTTGAAGCGATGTCTCGGGATTTTCAATTAGATACGACTTCAAATCTTTATCGTAATGCTCTAAAATCATGTAGTACAAGTCTTTTTCTAAACAAAGGCCAAAAATTTTTACGACATTTTGCGAGTCAATGGCACGATATAAGTCAATTTGTCGTCGAAACTCGCTAAAAAGTTTATCGTCCTTATTCTTTGAAATTGATTTGGCCAACACTCTAATTTGCTGTTGCATGCGAATTTCGTCTGTGCCATTCTCTTTAACAGAGATGTTTATTTTTAGTGTAGGCAAATCAGCGTCGTTGAGCGAGCCAATTAAAATTTCTCCAAATTCACCGCATCCTATTTTGGTCAAATCAATGAGTTGGTCAAAACGAATCATTAAATGATCTTTGACAAGCATGAATGATTGTGAGGATAATGGTTTTGGGTTTTTAGTACTGTTTGTCTTGTCTTTGTGTTTACGTGAAGAGGATCTTACATCATGATTCAACGGCTGAGGTAAATGAGTGAGATGATTTTTTTTTCTATTATTCTAAACACCAACCGAAAACAATAAAAAATATTTTAAACAAAAACATACCTCTTTTTCATCGCCATCACTCGCTGTGTCATCATTTTCTTTTGTATTTTCCGGATCGTTTTCATTTCTTGATTTTTGTCGTTTATGTCGACACCAAAGCATCAATGCGACCACTAACGATATGTATATTAGTGCAACAAGGCACGTCATAATTACAGCTTTGCTTACTAGCAAACTACTCTCTTCATCTGACTCTTCAAAAGACGAATGCGAATCCATCGCTGTGTGCGAGAAATTTATGAATTATGGCATCATAAATATGAAAATGGTAACTTACGTTTGATGACAACATGAGTCTCACTACGCTTAAATCCGGCTGAATTTCCAATTGTGCAGCCATATCTGCCACTATCATCCTGTCGTGCTTCATGCAATAAAAGCGATCCATTTTCAAAAATATGAAACCTCTCATCATTCTCCGAATTGATTATTGTGGTCTCGAAATCCCATTTTACGTTACTATTATCACTGCCCACACAGTCAATAATGACAGATTGCATTTCGACCACTTCTAAATATTCTTGTGGTGAAATCTCAAATTGTGGCAACAGTCCAACTTCTATTGAATGCTGAATTGTTTCATCACCATTCGAAGCAATGCACGTGTAAATGCCTTTTTGTGACGATACAACATTATTGAATATTAATGTTCCATTAACATCGTCAACATCTTCTGGTAGGCTCTCTTCACCTTCTTTTATCCAATAAATTTTTATGCTACCATTTGCTTTACAATGAATCTTGGACGATGAGCCCAATTCAAAGTTTTTATTAGTTGGTTTTGGGGTAAATTTAAATAATGATGTAGACGATAAAGTAGATGATTCTGTAAAAATTTAACAAATTATTTAAGAGAGAAAAAATTCATATATGCATACAGCAGTTGATGAGTAAAGGTAATAAAATATGCATTTAATTTTGGTACTATAAATTTTCATTAATGTAAATTAGTCATAATTTACACTTAACTAGATATACTCTTATTCCCTCTATGCATATATGTTCTTTTTTCGTTTGAATATATGGAAAATAAAAAGAAGAGAGTAGGGGTTGTAAGAGATACTGACCTTCTTTTTTATTTCGTTTATTCCTGCAAAGCTTCGGTATACGAAAGTTGCACACTGAATTTAACTTATCATCATGATTTTCCTTTTTCTTTGAATTCTTCTTTGAATCTAAATAGATAGAATACATCATAAAGAGATTGTGTTAGATTCAATTTACATCCTAATAATATTTGTGTTAATAGAAAACCAGTTTAAATTTACTCATAACTTTATCTTCTTTTTCCTTTATGACTATGTTTTCAGATCTAAACCGCCGCTTGCCTAATATATTTATTTCTTATGTTTACACATTCACATGCGTTACTTCTTCTTCGTCTTCTTCTTTTACTTCAATTGCAGTCGAGATAAACACACATTTAATGTATTTTGTTGTTTAGATTCTTCGTTTAATACTTTTTTGATTTTATAAATGAAATTTTTCGTTTACATTATGAGATAAAGTTTTCCTTTTTCCTCACACTCTATTTTAATGTATTCAAATAGTGTGTAAATGGTAGTAATTTCAAAGATCTACGTCGATGAAGTATATTGAAATAAAAATTCTCTTTAATTGCAATCTTAAATTGAAAATTATTTTATGCACCAATGTATATGCTTAAAGTTCTCTTCATTTATTGTTTCTCGTCAAGACTCACACTCTTCATTTCTCCCTCTTTTGTTTTCCTCTTATTTTTTCATCTTTTTTCTCTTACTTTTGCTTACAAGCATCGTACTCATTTAATAATTTCAATACAAAATTAATCCCTCATTGACACCGCAATCTACCGTATATAATCTAAAGTATAAAGTCACATTCTGAAGTAACACTACAGTAAGCAAGTATAGTATACAAAGCGGCTCGTTCACTCAATGTAGGGAACAATAATACACAAACAACAGAAGTATGAAAATAATCTATGAAATAAGGACGAAAAAGAGAATTCTCTGCCTCGAGAGCCGAGTTACATAGTTAGTTCCCCAGTAAAAGCAAAATACATAAAAAAGTCGTAAAATTTTATTACTTTTTCAAAAAAAAAGAATGTTTGGCAGTGGAAACGCAAGAGTGAATTGAGTTTAGTGAGAGAGGAAAAAGCGGTAGGAAAAACTGTTTTGTGTGTGAGAGAGGGTTACTTTCCACTATAGCAGTGTATTTCAATTAAATGCACAATATTCATAGTAAACGCTTACCTCTCATTCTCTATGCTTCTATTACTGACTAAATAAACATGCTTTCATATTTTTCTATGATTCTTAATCATATGCATGCGCCTTGACTTACCAATAATTTTAATAAATCTTTTTGATGTTTCAAATCTCGCACCACTATTCTGAAGTTCGACCATGCATCCATATACACCAGTCATTTTTTCATGAGCATTTTTCAATATCAGCTCTCCTTCTCTCTGCTCATGATGCTCATCATTACTGATTTTTTCATCTAAGAGATGAGGATGAGAAAAATAAGCAGAAAGGAAAAAAATGAAATAAAAAAGCTCAGCGTTGAGAAAAAAATCAATAAAAACTTACTATTGAAAGTCCAATGATAAAAGACTGCTACGAAATCTCTCGCAATTTGGTCATGAGGAGTTATGCATGGAAGCTTTATTGATTCACCGACATGAACTACTTTCTCTGACAGCTCAATAATTTCTGAATTAATTGTTACTATTGCTGTCATCAAAAGAAATAAGAGAACAAGAATAAACGTATGAATATGTATGCAGGATCGTTTATTCACAAAGCAGAAAAAAAAGTTCTTTTGATCCATATATGTATATATTAAAGCATAAAAATGAGACGAAAATGATGCAACGAATGATGTGCGCAAATATAACTCACCATAAAATAACAGACATCTTCCAAATGCAATTCTCGGATTTTCCATTTTTTGTTAAACACTAGAAACTTAAGAGAAAAAAACACTTCTTCTCACTTATTCTTAAAATTTCAGCTTTCAACTCAATTTAGAAATAAAAAGTAGGTGCACAAGATGAAGAAAAAGTTTTTTTTTTGCTTCTATTTCATTATCATTATCACTAAATAAATTTTTATGTCTGTAATGCACTTTTATGTCAAATAATAAATGTTGAACTGTTCTGTTCTGTTCAAGCGTCTCCCTCACACTGATTCTCTCTTTCTTATGTTAGAACCATATGCGATGCATTTCTCTCAAATTTTACGCAATCTCTCGCGAGAGAGTAAGAAATGCACTTTTCTCTCTCTTTTTGTAGAAATAAACTTTTATTTTGGGCATTAGTATAAGAATAACGAAAAGGAAATTTTTAAATTCTCTACAAAGGACTCGAAAAAAGGAAGATACATTTTCTACATCTGACTTTATTGTTTCAAACACATTTTTATTAATAGATATAACATTATTAGCTAACAATTTTATTTAAAAGGGGAAGATGAACTCACGAATTGTATGTAATAAAATCCATATTTTTGTCTCGCCATTCATTGAAATTTTCTTGATGATTCTTAAAAACATGATTAGCTAATGATCGTTTACTGAATTCTCTCGAGCAGAACTCGCAAGCAAATTGGCGCGTCGAGTTTCCTTTATGAAGTTTTTCATGCATTTTAAGATATCGAGGCAATACAAAAGTCTTCGTACAAACGCTGCAGCGATAGGGCTCATGATCGACTTGGTAATGTTCCTTTAATTTATCACGACTGCTAAATTCCTTCTTGCATATTTGGCAAATGACTTCTTCTTTATGCATCAACATGTGAGTTTTCAAGTGATATTTTGACGCAACTTCTCTGTCACAAACTTCGCATCTATATGTAGGCACATCAATTCCATGAAAACGTGAATGTCGAACAAGTAGTGTCTTGTTAATAAAACTTTTATCGCAATGTTCACACTGAAATGGTTTATTTCCTGAATGAGTGGTCAAATGGGTCAGAAGTGCCTTTTCACAAACAAGTTTTTTGTCACATAATTTACAAACATATTCATTTGGATCTAAATGTTTTGACATATGCTAAAATAAAAAAATGTTTTTATTAAATCATAAATGAAGTTACAATTATGAAAACTTACCTTATTATATGAATTTTTAGACATCTCAAGAAAACAAAAACGGCATTTAAACATTTTTGGATCATAGCCCATTTGATAGTCGCAATCATGATTCTTATTTTCTTCAAGTGAATCAAACCACAAATCACAATATTTACAATGACGTACATCCACTGTGCGAAAATCTTTTTCTGGTCGCCTTCTCTTTCGATTAAGACAAGCGTGTTTAATGATTCCAGTTCTAGTAGTAAATTTTTCTCCACAAGTTTCACAAATATAACGATAAGTTTTAGAATGTAGAAGAAGATGCTGAGTTAAAGATCTTGCAAGCGAAAAGATTCTCCCGCACAACTCACATTCAAAGCGTCCTTTTTTGCGTACATACTTTTTCTTTTCTTTTTCCTCAACAGATGTTGTAATGAGTCCAGTCTCTTCATCAAGACGGACTTGTGATTTTTCAGTTTCATCAATTTCAAGTTCTTTGTAATAAGATTTATCTGGTGATTTTGGTGGAATAAATCCTTCATCTTTGTGTAAATTCTTAATATGTGTCTTCAAATTTCGAGGATTTACAAAGCTTTTATTACAGTATTGACAGTTTGTTGTTTCATGAAGGTGATTTGAAAATGTTTTTCGGCTCAGTTCTTTGTTGCAAATGCGACAAATAAAATTTTTTGGATCGCATTGAAGGTACTTGCAATCATGCATTTTAAGCATTTCTTTTGACTTGAATACAGTTTCACAGTACTTGCATGCCGCTTTGCCAGTTAATTGGTGAAATTTGTGATATTGCTTCTTTGAAATTTTCTTTCCATCCTCATCGAAACTCTCTATTTCTATTTCAGATGTGATGTTATTACAGGTTTCATCATTTAATGGCAGTTCTTCATATGTATACACTTCCGCATTTTCATTATCAAACTCTGTTATTTCAGTAACTTCCACTTCAGTAGTGTGTTCTTCGTAAATTTCAGTTACTGTGTATTGATGATCCAGAATAGCTGAGCTTTTTGGTTTTTCTTCTGCTTTAAGAGATAATTTAGAAGTATCGACAGAAATAAAAGGAAGTTCTTCAAAATCTTGATCTTCAGTGCTTTCTGTGAAATATTCATCAAGATATTCTTCGACAATTAAATCATCAGTAATGCATTCTTGTTCATCTTTTATATCTGAGCTGAAAAACAAAGCTTATTCATTAAATTGAACTACTAGTAAGCTAGAAAAGTATAAAACTCACTTGTTCTCAATAAATTGAAGCTGTTGTTTGATTTCAGGGTTTTTGTTGTTTTGATTTTTGACGAGAGCATTTTTGGCACTTTTTCTTACTTCTTCCTGCTTTTCTTGACTTTCCACAATAAATACCTCTCCGCTTCTATTTTCTAGTATCAGTACACTCGCTTTTGATGTAGTAATTTTGGTTTTATTCATTCTTTTCTCAATTTACCTGAAGATTTTTGCTTTTTTGTCAAGAAACTTTTTTCGAAATTCGAAAATTCGAAAACTTTTCAAACGTAAACAAAGACCGCGATTTAAATTGTGCACAATTATTTTTTAGGATTATAATAGAAATAGAAAGAATATTAGTGTAAAATGTCCACTGTTATAAGAGTTAAACGTAAGTTTAATGAGGAACAAGTTGTCGATGAGAAAATCGTGCTGAATATTAAGAGACAGCGAACAGATGAAAATTTAGGAAAAATAGCGCTTAAACAAAATGATGAAAAAACAATTTTAAAGTTTGCTGGAACAATCGATAAAGTAAGTTTTAATAGCAGTATAAATTGCACAGTTAATTCAATTTTTGATACACTTTTTAACAGACAACAAATACTGAAGAAAATATCCTCAAACTTACAAAATCTGAAGCTGAAAAAATTGTTTCACGACAAAATTTAATTGAATCGAAATTGCAAAAACGATTGAGTGAAAATAAAGAACAGGCGCAAAAAAATCGTTTCAAGATTCTAAATTATACTAGAAGTAGTACAAAACTTCCTGAAGAATCAAATAAAGATCTTACGATTGTGGATGTTGAAAAACATAATGAAGCAATAAAAACCGATGCTGCTACTTCATCTGCCACTGAAAATGATAATTCAGATTCAGAATATGTATATGATATTTATGTTGCTGAGAAAACACCGTCTATTATTCTCAATTCGGAGACATTGGATCTAAATGATTTAAGTATTTTAGATTATAATGATTATTTGTATTCATCACAACGTCTAACTAACAATAGTGACGAAGAAGATGAATATGCTGATTCAAGTGACTCAAATGCTGAAGATTACTATACAAATGATTATCCTGACGAAGAAGATTATTCAGATAATGAAAGCATTGGTGAGCGAGAAATGAGAAGAGCAATGAATAATTTTGATATCGGCAATGACTTATCAAGCAGTGATAACGAAGATTTTGTTTACTCAGTGGATACAGAAGGAATTGAGTTTGAAGATGATTTAGATTTTGCTGACGTCGAACGCTATGGTCGATCTTATGCAAAATATAAAAAAAGAAATATGAAAGAAATGAGCAGCGATGATGATGATGATGACTAGGTAATACATGCATGAGCTGAAAAATGCAAAAATAAATACGCTTTTATATTTTGATAAATTTATGTTTTATTTAGATTACTTTTTTTTCTTTTTTCTTATCTGTTGCGGTTTTTTATCTCAAAAGAGAACAATCAATTATCTCTTTTATTATTGTCGTTAATCTTAAAAAGATATCTAAACATGCTTGTTATTGTGATGAACAATAATTTTGTTTCAGCGAAAAACAATTCACTATCTCACATTTTAATCATTGCGATTAGTTTATATACATACGTTTTAAAGCAGAAAGGATGAAAATAATTCGAGATTATTTTTTTGGTATCATTCTATCATAATATAATTCAGCGAATAGACTTGAATACAAATCATATTTGCAGTTTAATTTCATAGATAAATGGATAGTGCTATCGGCTTTGGCAGACACAAAAAGAAATATGATTAAAGACAGTCATCTAAAAATCTATTTTTCACCTTTCATTTTTTACATATTGATATTTATTGTATTTTAATAAGTCAAGTCACATTAATTATTCTATACTTTCATTCTATAAAAAATTTACTGATATGGCATTGGATGAAAAATGAAAATTTTGAAAATCTTATAGAAATCAACGACAATTCAGACTCTTGTGATGATTATATAATGAAAAACTTTATTTTATAATTTATTTTTGATATTTTCTTCAAAAGTGTTTTTATTATGCATCAATAACAGAATATGAGTGTGTATGTGCGTGATTTAACAGTAGTTTAATTTATAAAAAGAAAAATGGGTGAGGGAGGTGTGAGAAGAAAAAAATTGAAAGCTACTTTATTGTTTGATAGCGTATACAATATATTGGTTAAATGACAAAAATAACATGTAATTTGATGTAAATATCGTATACGATTAATTCAACTCGTAAGTCTTTGAATGCAATGCAATTTTTTGCCTTTAAAAATATTTTTATTACAAAATTCTTTATTTGAGAGTTGCCAAAGCACGTAATTTAGTTCACAATACAGACTCGGCTGCAAGAGTCACATTAACTACATTCGATGATGGATTTGGTGAATTTGTCATCGGTCGATCGCCATTCTTGCCCTTGCAGTAAAATTTTTTATGTGCAATGAATGTGTGTGTATAAGTGAAAGAAATATCACAATTGCTACAATATTTTGAACCGTTGGGTGAAACAATTGGTGGTGTAGTACTATTTATTAACATGCTTGTAGCTACTGGAGAAATATTGTTACTATCATTTGATGGAGATGTGGTTTTGGGTGACACAAGTAAATGTCGCGGTGGTAACGGCGGTGAGGTTTTTGAATCATCATTAGCAATTTCAACATCCTCTTCAATTTCAACTTTGACTAAATTGTTTGGAACAATTGGAGATTTATCATTTTCGCTGCTTTCTTTTGGAGCTTCTTCTTCCATTTCAACATCTTCTGGTTCAGTTTTTATCACACTATTTTGGAGAAAAAAAATTTAATAAAAACTAAATAATTTGTGATGATTTCTTTCTTACTTTTTCTCAATGACTATCTCAGGAGGTTCAATTTCAGGCGATGTCAATTTTGAGCGTTTTAGTACGGCATAATTAGATTCATTATTAATGATGTGTGGTGATGGAATTTTGCTTGCGTTTAATGGAGGAATTTCAGTACTATCATCATCTAATATGCATGAGATATAATTTTCTTCATTCACATCACTTGTTTTCTTGTCAATATGCATACGAATGTGTGTCCTCATACCTCTGTATAAATAATATTTAAAATAAAATTTTTTATAATAAATAATTTTTAAAATTTACCTTAAAGTATTTCCTTTATATCGGCAAATTGTGCATCGAAATGCTTTGACACCGCCATGTGTTTCCATATGACGACGTGCTTCAGATGAATTAGGACTGATGACATCACAAATTGGACATTTGTAAGCTCCTTGTCCAGCAACTGTGCACACTTGAGATGGATCATGAACAGATTTGCATTTGGTGCATTTTTCTTTATGCGATGATGATGTAACTGAAGTTGCTGCCACTGCTGTCGCCACTATAGAACTGGTTTGTGCTTGTAATTCATTACGTTTGGGACAGTAATACATTTGATGTGCATTAAGATTATCAAGCGATGCAAACTTAATTCCACAGGCCATACAAATGAGCTGCTGATAAGTCTGTGTTGCGCTTGGTGAAGCAGTAGGTGGCGATAATGGAGGACTAACTTTGGCACTATTACCTCCTTCGTTCTCTTCCGTATTGCGCGCTGAACAATAATGCTTCTTGTGTGCAACATAATTTTCATATTTGCAAAAAACAATATTGCATTCTTTGCATTTGGACATGCCAGTTTTGACAAATATCTGCGGCGGAATTTGAGTGGGTGTTGTTGACGATGCGATTGGTTGCGATGGAGATATCTGCGGTTGTGTGTTGGTGGCCTCATTCGTACTTGTTGTTGATAATCGCAAAGCGAGTTCCATGCTTTGTTTAACCAATGGCGGAATTACATTTAATGTTGGATCAGATAAGCGCAATGCAATGTCAGAAGGTAGAAGTGGTCGCATTAATATTGAGTGTGATGTAGATGAGTTTGGAGACATCGAGACACTACTGCCACGTGGACTATTTGATCGTCGCGAAGGAGTAAGTGGTGGACTTCCGGGTAATGATGGTGCACAAACAATTTGTTCTGGTGTCACTGATGAATCACCACTAACTGATACATTCTCTTTTCCCTCCATCATTGTATCAAATTCCATGCGAAAATGTTCAGCAGAAATCGCCGATGAGAGAGATAAGCTACGCTCTCGTGAATTTGAAGCGGGTGACATGCGACGAATTGAAAGATCCAATGGTGTTGTTGTCGTTTCACGGCTGTTGATAAATCATATGGAGAAAAATAATTTTATTATTATTGTATTTGTTATGATAAGAACTTTAATTTTTTTGTTTATTAAAAAAATTTTTCATTCACTATCTTACTTTACTATTCCACCATCACGTTTGTTGATTGCCTTCAATACTTCATTTCCAGATGTATTTAAATTACCAGATCCACTAGGCTTACAAGTTTTTGTCGTTGATGTCGTTTCATTGTGTGGTGTTCGTGAGGCTTGTGTTTGCTGCTGCTGCTGTGATTGCGATTGAGTGTTTGGTGTAGTTGAAGTTGCTGTTGGATTTAATGAATAAGCAATTGGTTGTAATGTTCCGTTTTGAAGCATAAAACAAGCTGATTCTGGATTTGAAACTGGTACTGCTGATGATCTAAATAAATTTTATTAAAAAATGACTTTTTATCAATAAATTAATAGAAAACTTACAAAGGTCCAGGTATAATAGATGCATTTCTTATAAGTGAATATGGAATGATGATTATTGGGCTAGTTGGTATAGCTAAAAATGGTTGTGATGTAGACGGTGGAGTTTTTGCTGTTTCTTCTGGCGGAGTTTGAGATTCGGATTTTGAAATTGATGATGACTTTGGTGTAGTGGCTGTAACATTTGAGATAATCGCTGGTGGTAAAATTGCTGGTGTAGATTGTCTATATAGATAAAATATTTAAATTATTTATTAAAAAAACAATAACAAGTTTTTTCAAATACATACCCTTGATGCCGTGAACTACAATAATGTTGCTTGTGCGCTCGATAAGTTTTAGTGCTTGAAAATCTAATGTCGCAATCAGAGCAGTAACGATCGATAATTTGTTGAGTAGGAGGACCGATAATTTGAGGAACTATAATTTGATTTTGACTAGCTGGTGGATCATCGCCATTTGATGTTGTCGAACTGGGTGCAGGTGATGTTTGATGCATTCTCATGTGTCGATTTAGTGACACTTTTTTATCTGCACTATACGAGCACTGAGTGCATGCATATTGTTTGCCAGTTTTGACAGCTTTTGTTGGTGGCTCAGATCCATTAATATCGTTAGAGTTATTCGATGATTTTTGATTATTTTCATCTGCATCTTTACGATGCGAACAGTAGTACGTTTGGTGAGCTTCTAATGTCGAAAGTGATGAAAATCGAATACCACATGGCTGGCACATGAAGACATTCTGTCGTGGAATAATTTCAAGATTTTTAACTAGCATCTGATTGACATTATTAATGTTTTCTTTCGCTTTCTGAGAAGTCTGTTGCTGATGATGATGTTGCGGTGATTGAAGATTAAGTGGAGTTGGCTGCTTTGGAATGCTCACAGCCTCAATTATACTTTCAGTATCTTCACTATGATTAATGAATTCATGGTGATCAGTATCATCATCTTCATCATCATCGCGAGTCTTTGAGTCTTCGGATTTGATGTGTAAGTTTAAGATTTCTTTTGCATCAGGATTAGTGGCTGGATCTGAAGCGAGTGCTGCATTTAGTCGTAATCCCGTGATAATTTTTGTCTTCGGTATAGGCGATAAACTGTCACTTCTACTTCTTGCTAGTGATCTCTTTTCACCACTACTGCCATTAAATGACTTTCGATGCTGCTCGTTTAATTCTAAATTCTCATTATAATCGGGACTTGGTGTGTTTGTCTTTGACGGTTCACTATGTGATGATTGCTCCTCAGCTGCGTTCATTTCTTCTGATTCTTCATGTTGAACACTCTGTTGAGCTGCTGCTGCTGCACTTTCTTCATTTGGAAACTCTTCATCATCTCCTGGAATGAGGAAGTTTCATTAAATTAATATCAATTAACGAAATTAATGGAAAACAATAAATAAATTTTGCCTTTTTTTCTCGCATTCTGCTTGCTTCCACATTTATCACGATTGAAAAAGTATTTATTTTGTTCAAAGTGCAATATCAAGGTAAATTCGTGATATATTTAAAATATAAAACACTTGGATGAAATTAAAAAATTAAGCATATAATTGCTTGGAAGCAGTATCATTTATTGTTTGCTGCATTAGCTATCTTAAAAAAGAAACTTTACTGTTCTTTTTTATTTTGACACATACATGATAAAAGTAAGAGGTTTAAAAGCTAAGCAAAAAACTGTTGGTGATTTACACAAAGTTTTCCCTCAAAGGATTTTAATTAATTAATATGCTACATGCAACATTTTAAAATGCTATGCGGTCTAAAATATTGTCTTTTTCCTCCTTTCTTTATTTTCTTTCTATGTGAATGAGAAATTTCAATTTAAGAAAGCTATTTATGAGAGGAAATGTTTCTTGTAACGGAAAGCATAGCATATAGCCAGAATAAGAACCAGCATATTTTATGAGTCAACCACTATTTTATTACATTAAAGCTCAAAAAACTGAATGTATTAAATACTATTTATTTCAAAATTGCACAATAAATTGCTCGCTTTTAGCGACAACATTTCCTGCATACAAATGGTTTTATTTTCATTTTTGGTCAATAAATTTTATGTGTGGGAAGTCTATTTTTGCTACATTTTCTTCTAGAAGAACAAGTTGAATCAAAACATGTTGAAAATTAGTAAAATTGAAAAAACTCATCAAACACGACATGAACACAAATAAAAAATGCCTTCTTAATTCTCTCTTTCAACTCTTGTCTTAAAATTGACAGCCGTTTTACGTGTTTCTTCTTTAATTTCCAAATCGAAGTCAAGCTTAAATTGAAATGTGAGAAAAGCAGATTTCTCGTCACGATTGTAAAGTGAACTTCTGTTTGACGCTTGTGCTTCTTAGAAATAGATTGAGTGGCGCTGATAGGTGCAAATTCTTATATGCCTTCTATCCATTTCTTTTTTTTTTGTTTTTCATGCTCTTGAATAAGTCAATTGCGGATAGTAAAAGAAAAATAAAGTGAATCAAGAGCGAATCGGTGTGTTGAAAATTTTGTCATCGAATTATCTGAATTAATGAACACATTATTGTATTCGGCTGCTGATTCACGCGACTGAGTGAATTAAAACAAATGTGCGAGAGATTGCCTACGCGTGATAAGTTGTAAGCATTTGTTGCGAGCAGAATGACAACAATTTTTAATTTCATTTTGATTGGAGAATAATTTTCTACGGTGTTCGAGATAATTACGAGAGTAATGAAATTAGTGCAGCTACTTTCATTCCCACCAAACCGTACAGCAACAATTTTAATTTTTTGTTCATCCAAAAATACCCCCTCTGAGATAAGAGACTTAAATAAGTGAATAGGACACGAAACGAAGGAAAAATTCGTCAGAAATCGCTCCAAAATCAACTCGAGCGAAGTGAAAGAGAGAAATGGCACATTATTATCAATTCCACATGTACATTTCGAGATGACCTTAAGACAAAATAACAAAAAAAAAATAAGAGAAGATTTAAAAAGTATTTTAAAAAATGATAAGAAAAGTTTGCATTCTTAAGAATAAGAGACGAACAAAAAAAGGCAATGAAGGCAATCGTATTTCGAATATTGTTAAAAAAATTTAAAAACACAGAAAAGAACAGCATAGAAGAGAAGGAGAAGAAAAAGAGTCATAATCAAGATTAAAGAAATGTAATAAAAATGCTTAAAAACAAAAAACGAATGCTTAATGAACGTGGTGAGCGAAGAGGCGAGAAAAATTGATGATGACGTTTGATAACAAAAAACACTGTAACGTGAAAAAAAGTAGTCTCAATCGTTCACTCTCATATAAGAAAGAGGTTGAAGAATTGAATTATGAGCGACGGACATAATGGAAATAATTCTCGCATACCACGCAAAATTGCTTATTCTCTCACTGGCACTTAAGAGAGATTTTTATCGCTAAATTTTTATAGTGTGTTCTTAAACATGTCATCATCATTCGCCTTTTATTTTGACTCCAACAGTTTGAAACTCAATACATTAATCACCGCCGCTTCTTCTTTGTGCCATTCGTCAATTGCACTGTGCTCTCTCGCTGTCTCATTCTCGCATTATGTTAATCGCGTGTATTGTAATGATGATGATGCTTAAAGAAGACCAGTAGCTACCGAAAATAAAGAATCAGAGAGGCCTCCTAGAGTTTTATTGCTTTTTTAAAGCGCCTCAGTTTCATTAATAAAAAAATGTATTGAAAGGCTCTCACGAGGTAAAGTTAAAGGCATGTTAACGCCTCTCATTCACTTAATATTCATAAAAACATGCAATTTACAGCATTAATATTAAAGTGAGGCAATTTATGTCGACTAAATTATTACACGTTAATAATCAATTTCACACTGCAGCGTGTTTATTACATGCTGTTTTTCTCTCATTCTCTTTTGCTCGCGATATATTTAATAAAGTGATTTTCGAAAAACATGATCAATTGTGTGTAGTTGCACATATTTATTTATGCGACAGATTAATACGCAATTAAATTGACTAGGTAGGTGGATAATTTAAAAATTTATTAAATAAATGTGCATATTGAAATGCACTCGAGCCAATTAGTGATTCTATGTATTCGAAGCACATAAACAAAAACCCCGCCAGAAGTATCAATTTTTTATATCAATGAGCTTCAAAAGCATCAGCGATATCACAAACATTCTCTGTTATGAAATTGAATTGATGTTGAAAAATCTATTGAAATGTCCATCATCAAGTAAGATTCATTGAATTATATTTTTCGAACGTGTTTTTATTACTCATGCATTTTTTGAGATGTCCCCGACAATGTTTTTCAAGTATCCAATTGATTATGAAAATTATTTTCTTTTTTGCGTGTCTTTTCATACCATATATCGCTCGATTCGAAAACACAAGTCAAATCGAGATTGTTGATCCGAAAAAGGACATGAGAAATTTCTGCTTTCTGAATTTTTATTGCGAATCAAAAAATGAGCTTGAAATTCCATGACATATTTTCAAAAATTAACATTTAATTTAAAAATTAAAGAGCCTTTTTAATAGGTTTTGACAGAGGGATGGACACTTAGGCAAAAGAATATGCCTACTTTTGCCTATTTGTGTACATGTGACATATTTTGTTGCGCAACAAATTGTTTACAATTTTTTGAATTCATTTTTATAAGCTTTTAAACAGAGTAAAGCTATTGCGGATAGCATTATTAATTACATTACAGTCATCCAAAGACTAGAAATAATTGAAAAAGTAAGAAAATAACCAAAATAAATATTTTTATGTCGTATGTGACATGAAAAATTTTTTGTCTATTTTTGCCAGCTTTTGCCTAAATTAATTTTTTTCGCCATTCGCCTAAGTGTCCATCCTCCTGGGTTTTCATTACTACATCTTGAAATGATTTGCCAACAGAATACGATTTTTAGCCGATGTTGCATAAAAAATACAGTTAGAAAAATTGTTTGAAATTCTTTGTTTACATTCGAAATATTGGTTATGAATATATTTGTTTTTACATAAAATCTATCATATTTCTATTGAAGTTTCTAGCTGGTTGTCGCAAAGTCTTTTAAAATATAATAAAAACAGCTTTGAAATTTAATTATCATCTTTAAAATAATCTATTTTAAATAACAATTTAATTTCTATTAACAATTAAGTCATGAAAATTGATTATGATGTTTATATTTCATATGAAGGTAATATTTAACCCCAATTAAATTAAATTAAATTTATGTTGAAGTAGAAAACACATTTTTTGCACACCCTACTCCTGTGTATTCTGACGAGAATTGAGTAGTATATCGAGATGTTAACATTTGTTATTTGAATGCAGTTTAAGAAAGAATGTTGAACGGTGATGGATAATAAGACTCAAAAATAATAACACCACACGACTTGAGGATAATAATGTCCAGAACTTAAGGATAATTATGCCACACATATTTGTATGTGGCATTATTATCCAACTGAAAAATAATTTTGCCACAAAAAATCAAGTTTGCGGCATTATTATCTTTCAGTCGAATAATAACGTCACATATAAATATATGTGGCATAATTATCCTTTGGACGGATAATAACACCACACGACTTGAGGATAATAATGTCCAGAACTTAAGGATAATTATGCCACACATATTTGTATGTGGCATTATTATCCAACTGAAAAATAATTTTGCCACAAAAAATCAAGTTTGCGGCATTATTATCTTTCAGTCGAATAATAACGTCACATATAAATATATGTGGCATAATTATCCTTTGGACGGATAATAATTCCACACATATTTACATGTGGCGTTACTATCTTGCTGTTGGATAATAATGTCACGTACAAAATTATGTGGCGAAAATATCCTTTGGTTGGATAATAATGCTTTCGAAATTTATAGATTTTTGAGAGAATTTTTAAAGACGGAGATAGTTACTTGATCGAGCACATATATAAAAGAGAAAAGAACTTCGATTTTATGCGGTGCTATACGACGTTTTACGGAAGTTTTCTTCCTTTCCAAAAAACTAAGTACGCATTAACTATCAAAAATATATCGTGATAGATAATTCAACTTTAAACTCAACTAGTATTTCCCTTGTTATGCAAGTTTCCCAGCTCTTATACTACTACCATCTTCTTTCGAAAATAAGAGACGCTTCTTCTATTCAAATAGAAGAAACCTCGTCTTTTCTATTCGAACATAAGAAACGTATCTTATATTGGAAAAAAACTCAGAAATTTTAAACGAAATACAATTTTTAAAATTTGTCTTGGTAATTATTATAATTTGAAACATATATCTTAATTCTTTTTCTTCGGTGTATCATTAATCATTATACTGTAGTCCATCATAATTTTCTTTTTACATAAAAAGTATGATGAATAAAGAAATAAAAAAATTTTGCGTATTTTTCAAAAGTGTCTCTTATATTAAGAGACTTGTATTAGAGACAAAATTTTATTATTTTTTAAAATTCTAAATTTTGACAAATTCGAATACAAGAGACGTTTCTTATTTTCGAGGGAAGACGGTACCCAGTGAGAAAAATTTTTTTTATGCGGAGTCCGGCAGCCGGACTAAAAATTTTTTTAATATTTTCAAGTCCGGCCGCCGGACTAGACGAAGGACGGCAGCTGGAGTCCGGATATTAGAAAAAAATGTGAAAATTCCGGAAAATGTTAATTTTTTTATATGAAAATTTGGCCGGATAGGACGGCCGCCGGACTACATTTAGTCCGGATCGGGAGAAATATTAAAAAAATCCGGACTAAATTTCTCACTGGGTAGAATTATTATAAAACGACACTAAATAATTTTTCTCAATACAAAATAAGAGTAAAATTTTTTGCCTTTTTTCTATCGAGAATATTCTCGAGAATTCGGCAAATTTATATGCGAAAAACTTTTAACGAAAAATAGAAAATTTAAGAAAAAGAATTTAAGTTTTCTTTATGAAATTTTTTAAAATTGCAATTTTCTCCATAAATACTGATTCTCTTGCATTCTGAAGTATTCTTTTAGATAATTACTTTTTATTTGTTGATATTCTTTTCCATGCAGATACTTCTGTAAATATTTTAAAATTGTGTTTTGATGAGTTTTACATTTAAACCTATTCAATCACAAATTAGTTATTCTTGTGATTTTCTATTCTTTACTTGTTGCTATCTGAACCATGTAGACTGAGTTTGTAGTCCAAGCTGAAAATCAATTAAAAATTGAAAAAATTTCGAAATGCAATTTTTTATAAAATGAAAGTTTTACTAAATTGTTGGTTATTTATCATGAAATTATTGCTCAATGTACGTCTGTTTGTTGCTTCAGAAGTCTGTAGAATGTTAAAATTGAAGAGAAATTTCAATTCTTAGAAAAAAATTATTAGCACAACAAAAGATGTTTGTAAACAAATTATGAGCCGATATGTGCATATCGGCGTATATATGCGCATAATTGCTGAACTCTAGTTATTTCTCTCTCAAATCTCTAAATTTCGAAAGCATTATTATCCAAAAGCAAGATAGTAACGCCACATGTAAATATGTGTGGAATTATTATCCGTCCAAAGGATAATTATGCCACATATATTTATATGTGACGTTATTATTCGACTGAAAGATAATAATGCCGCATATTTACATGTG
>JACWBX010003095.1:0-28632 GCA_014622435.1 Polypedilum pembai
CAGTACAGTTAACGGCCTTTATATTTGGTGTTGTTATTGGCTTTACTGGACCCAATTTAGAATTATTTAAGTCAGAAAGAACACCTTTGAAGACAGGACCAATAACATCAGAAGAAGAATCATGGATCAGTTCATTATCAGCGTTTGGTGCAATCGGCTTTGTTCTGATTTATGGCTGGATTTCGGAAAGATTCGGTCGAAAGACTGCGATTTTTCTTATCGGTATCCCACAGACAGTAAGCCGATTAAATTCATTTGTCATTTCATGCTCCGTTTACAAATTTATACTTGATAACATTCACAGATGAGTTGGGTCTTCATGGCATTCGCTAATAATGTGATTTACATCTACATCTCACGCCTTTTATCAGGAATTGCCGGTGCTGGATGTTTTTATGTGGTGCCAGTCTATGTTGCTGAAATTTCAGACAAAAGAATTCGCGGTGCGCTATGCTCTTCGTTTTCAGTCATTTGCAACATAGGAATATTCATCGAATTTATTTTGGCCGAGTATATGGACTTTAGGAATGCAGCAATTTTCATAGGATTAATTTCGCTTGGCTTCATGATTGGATTTTTCTTTATGCCAGAAAGTCCGCAATATCTCATCTCAAAGAGAAGAATTGATGAAGCAGAGTATGCATTTAAATTCTTACGTGGTATACGAGCAAATGAGCAACTTTCTGAAATTTCACAAGCAGATTTTAATTCACTTAAAGATATTGCAAAAAATCATGATAAAACTGAATCCAAAATTAAAATCTTCCGCAAACATATTTCACAATCAGGAACGATGAAAGGAATTTTAATTGCAATTACTGTCGCACAATTCCCTGTAATGTCTGGTTGTTTTGTTCTTATTACTTTTAATCAAGGAATATTCACTGCTGCTGATGTTAAAGTTTTAAGTGTTTTCTGGTCATCACTTGCATTTGCATTTATTCAGATTTTTGCAGCAATTTGCACAGCACGATATGTTGATAAAGTTGGAAGAAGAAAAATTTTGACTTGGTCATCTTTTTCAACTGCAATTTGTTTGATTATATTTGGTGCCTATATGTTCCTTAAGACAAGATCATCTGTTGATTTACATAATGCCAGTTGGATTCCTTTAATTAGTCTTTTAATACAAGTCTTTGTATCTTCAGTTGGGATTATTCCTGTACCGAATTTCTACGTTTCTGAGATTTTAGATCAAAAAGTGAGTAACAAATTTTAAATACACAAAATGTCTTTCGCTATTTAAAATTTTTTTAAGGTTCGAGGACTTGTAGTTTCAATTTGTTCGTTATGGTCCTGGATTGAAGGATTTCTCGTTATCAAGTTTTACCCTCAAATCGAACAATCTTTAGGTCTAGATTCTGTTATTTTATTCTTTGGCTTTACAAGTATTTTCTGTGGATTTTTCACAATATTTTTTCTTCCTGAAACAAAAGGTAGAAATATTGAAGAAATCGCGAAGTCTATTGGAGAAACTAAAAATTCTAACCAAGCAGCAAATGATTCGAATGAAAAATACTAGTAAACTATTTTATATCTTATCATAAATTGTCATAATAATTAGGTGTAAAAATTGTGTGATTAAAGAAATAAAGACAAAATGCATATGTACAAAACAATAAATAACCTGGGTGATTATAATTTGCTCTTATCAACATATCATTCGCATGAATTGCGTTATTGATAAGCTACCGTTTTCAAAAAGATCTTTATTGCGGCTTATTCTTTTACTAACGTGTGATCAATGTGGTTCTGATTTATTAAAAATGATACTTGTACAATTTTTCAAAGTAAGAGGTTCAATAGTGAATCAATACATTGCAAGTGTCATTGGTAAAGAAAATTTTGAAATATTTAGCATGTTTTACAGTTTTTAATTTAATTTCAGTGAACATTTTAACATTAGCTCATGGATGTGCTTTCGGTAAAAAATTCATTTAAAAAAGCACCTAAAATAATATTTTGTTTTTCTATAAGGTTGGACATCACCATCATTGGATTATTTAAAATCAGAAGATACACATATAAAAGAAGGTCCAACAGATGCAAATTCTATTTCTTGGATAGGTTAGAAATTTAATTCAATAATAGATGACGATCAATCAAACTAATAAATCATTTAAAAAGGTGCATCTGTAAGTTTTGGTTCTCTTATAGGCGCCTTTGCTTGCGGAAAATTGGCTGATATGATAGGGAAGAAAAAGTCGCTTTTGATTTTGACTCTTCCAAACATAACATTTTGGTGTATGATATTCTTATCAAAGAATATGCTTCATTTGTATATTGCAAGAGGAATTGCTGGTTTAACAGGAGGAGGACTATTTCAAATTATGGCAATATTTATTGGAGAAATATCAGAGAACCATGTTAGAGGTGCTTTGGGTGCAATCTTTGCTCTTTCAATGTATGGCGGAATGCTGATGATTTTTCTACTTGGAGCATACTTGGATTTCTTTACTGTGCCACTTGTTATGCTTCCTTTTCCAATAATTTCTTTTTTTCTTATTCTTCTTCTTCCCGAAACTCCGCAATTTCTCATACAAAAAGGAAAATTTGAAGAAGCACTTGAAGCGTTAAAATTTTATAGAAATTGCAACAATTATAACAAAATTGAGGTTGCAAAAATTGATGACGAATTTGAATCTCTTAAAAATGCTGTGAATAATGTGCAAGTCAATAACATAAAATTGAAAGACTTTGGTAAAAAATTTTATAAAATAACTCAAGAACTCCATTTAAAATTTTCTTTTTAGTTGCAAAAAATGCTAGACTTGGAATATTTATGGGATTTTTCTTGATTTTTGTTGTTGCTTTTTCGGGAAATTTTATCATTATGACATACACTGCGTTCATATTTTCACTTTCAGGATCAGCATTAAGTTCTAACAATTCTTCAGTAATTATTGCAACTACACAATTGATTGGTATTGTTGTGGCAGGTGCTTTAGCTGATCGAGTTGGACGAAAAGTGAGAAAAATCATTGATATATTTGAAAAAAAAAAATTTATTATCAAATTTTTTTCTAGATTTTAATGACAATTTCATGTGCCGGTTCTTCTATAACATTGACTTGTATGGGGACATACGTCTATTTTAATGAAATAGGAACAGATTTAAACAAACTAACATGGATTCCTTTAGTTACACTTTCTTTGGTGATTTTCTTGAATTCTATTGGGATTAGTTCACTCCCGTTTATAACAATCACAGAATTAGTTCCATTTAAAGTGAGATTAAGAAATTTAAAGTTTGAATTTTATTAATTTGTTTGTTTTTTTTCTAGATCAGAGAATATGCTGTGATGATATTTATGGTTATTTTGACAATTTTTATGTTTATCAGTTTGAAAGTGAGTACTTCACAAATATTATTATAAATTTAATCAGTTGAAAGTATGAAAGTTAAGTAAATATTTTGATGAATTCAAACACTTTTAAATTGTTTTCTAGATGTTTCCTGTAGTCGTTGAAATTATTAATTTATCAGGATGCATATGGTTTTTCCTGTCTGTTTGTTTTTTAGCAACATTCATATCGATCTTCTTTTTGCCAGAGACTAAAGGCAAAAACTTATTTGACTCTGAAAATTAAACTGTTTGTTACATGTACTTATTTGTGAATTGTTGTGAAATAAAATTCCATCCACAACATTCTGTATTGTTTGCTTCCGCTCCTTTATTAATAAATTAGCAGTTTATGGTGATGAGTGGAAATATTTGAATATAGAAATCTAGTACAAAACTGTACTTGTCTCAAAACAACTCCATACAAAATTTGTTATAAAAAGCGCTTGATTCAGCCAACAATATCATTCAAACTTGAAACTTGAAGAAGATTGTTTATTAAGTCAGCGGCTTTCTAAATAAAAATTAAATTGTGAAATTCACAGCGAATTTGATAAATTTCAAAAGTAATTCAAAGTTAATTAATTTCCTTTCAAACTTTCAACAATCGGTAAGTCAAAATATATATAAATTTCTGTAAATTTCATGTGAATTTTGGTGAATAATTTATGACATTTAATTGCGATGTTTACAATGTTATGAAATATTGAGTGATTTGTCGTGATTATATCAAGTGAGAATAAGAGTGATCTAACAAACAACATTTGAATTCTTTTCATCTTGATTGAATGATAACAATAGATTTTGCAAAAAAATAATTCAATTTATGAAAGGTTAAAGTCCAATTTCAGATGTGTAATGAGATAGAAAGTTTAAGAACAAATTGCATTGTTTACATATTTTTGCGATTATTCATACACAATATCATATTGTCATGTTGACCTAGAATTTTCTATATCGATTCTTTTATTGTGATATCGTGATTTATTCATAATGGAAAATTTTATATACTAAGTGAGAGTAATTGAATGTTATTTTTTTAACAAAAAAAGCCAACTCATTGTGATTTATTTATTTATTTTTAAATTGAATTTAAACTCTACGTTATCTCACTTGTTGATGAATTTAATGTAATTTCCAAATATAAATGAAAATAATGATTATGTAATTAAAGATAATTATTGTACTTTATTATTCAATTGATAAAGAATTTTTATTGCTTTCTTTCTAAAATATTTTTGAAAATGAAAGCGCCTAATTTGTTAAGTATGATTTAATAATAATCAAAAGTGTGCAATAATCAACAATTCCTTTAGGACTCCTCTCTTTACTTATTTGTCAATGAGAAATCCTTAACAAACGATAAGAAAAAAAGACATTAAACTAACATTAACTGACAACCATAAAATAGCTTCTCGCTCTTTTAACAACAAATTTTATGAGTTTTGATAATTTTTTTCTTGCCTTACACACTCGCGTCATTTCCTTAAAAAGGATAAATAACTCGACCATATTTTAATGTTGGAGCTTAAAGAGATTTTATGAAAATGTTATGCATAAAAGTTTTCTTATAGTATTCATTTCAAAAGGAAACACAAAAATTTGTCACTTTAAAAGCCTTAAAAATTAAAAAACATCTTTGTCAAATGAAAGAAAATGTTTTGTAATGAAATCAGCTTATTCATATCATGAAATTATAGCAAAATATTTATTTGTTTCGAGTGGATTATATAGAAAGTTGTAATTATTTACAATTCCATTTAAAGGAAGAAATAGACTGATAAAGTCTATTTTTGCTTCTCTCTATCTTATTCATATGTTGATAAAGCTTTAATTTTTGTTTATTACCACATTTAATTTTCTACTTCTTTAAAATAGAATTAACAAATTGCATCAACTTTTTCATCATATTAATTTAAGAGAGGAATGGGAGTTATATTTTTCTTGCTCGCCTGATTGTTTAGTAAAATGCAAAGACACGCTTCAATATTCTCACGCAATTATGGTTTATTTTTTTTTTGAATTGCTAATCTTTTATGTCATTGACTACACACAAAATAGAAATTAGATAAGAATTTAAGGAATAATAGATAAAATGAATGATTTATTATTCAACGATGACGATCAAGAAGAAATATAATATAATATCAAATTTTTATATTTTGTTTAACGGATTAGGATGAAACTTTTTTATTTTGCATAGACATTTGATTAGACTCGCTCGTTACTACGGAAAAGCTTCAATTCAATTATAACGACGCATATTCGCGTCAATAAAAATAAATTTCACTCTATTCATTTTAAAGCTTTCATTTTTAAGCTCATATTGAAGCTAAAAATAGCTTTAATTCAATCGTCATTAATTTCCTACATTCTGTCATGCTGCTAAAAAGAGCTTTTATGTAGTAACTTTAAGATTTATGATTTTCATATAAGAGCAAAATCTTCCTTTGTGTACCACGTATATCAAAAAAAATTCTCTTTTTGATTTGTGTATTGAGAATGTATAGCTCCACCATATCATTTTGATGGCGAAAATGAAACATCCATTTATATTGATATTGACCTTTATTATGAATATATGTGAGAGGAGAAAAGAGGAAATCTAAATGGCATAATCTAATATCGATTGAACTCGTGCGTTCGAAATATATTGGTACATTTTCATGTTATGATCATCATCACTTTTTATATTCGCTCTAACATAATGTACTACAATGATTTTAATGTGAATCATCTGACATCATGTGTATGTGATAAAAATTTACATTTTAGCATTGCTACTTTGCATATTTTATCAAAACCACCGCTGTTCAATTGCCTTCATTCCGAAATTTAATTTCGTTCACATTTCAATCTCATATTGATCCCAATTTAAACTTCACCTTACCAAAAAAGAAGAAAATATTTTGCATATTTTTATTATTGTGTTTCAATGACATTGGAATTTTATTTTCTTCTGACATTTTTGACTTTAATGAAATCAAGAGGATTTTCTTTGCTACTTGCTGTGTTACACTCTGAAAAATGGAATAGAGATATAAAAAATTTAATATACATTTTATACGATGTAGGATATTTTTCCCGATGTCGCTGTTGCCAAAAATGAATGTGAAAGAAATGGAGGGAGAAAATTACAAGTTCATTGAAGTGAAGTTCACTTCTCCATCATTTTCCTCTCTATATTTTTCCAGTTTTCTTTCTCTTCTTATCTCACGCCTCATTTAATGCATTCCGATTGCTTTTCTTGTTTCTTCCTTCTACTTGCTCTCCAAAATAGGAGCAAAGATGAAGACGAAAAAATCATAAAGTGTGTAAATAAAAAAAAAAAAAAATAATAGACCAAATGGCGGCATATCTAAGCTAGATTTAGTTTTTACTTCTTCACATGCAAAAGTTATTCTGTTATTGTCATTTCTGTTAAGGTAAAAAATTATTCAATGAAAATCTATAGTAGAGAATTTTCATGCAAATGTGAGAATTAATATAGTTGTACATTCATATTTATGAGAAACAAATGCATTGTTGCTATGGTCAATCTAAACTGAAAGACAAGTTGAATGTCAATGTTATGTGAGATTTTGCCTCAACATACATATGTTTGTATATTGTTGAGCTTATCTCACATCAATTTCAAAACTATAAGGGACACAGACATATCTAGAAATACGGTTCAGTTCTCTAAAACGAAAGAAAAAGAGTGAACGAATAAATGTGCAGATCAAGGCTTGAAAACTCTAAATTTTTCATTTGATTTGTTTTAAAAATTGAATTTTAAACTTTAAAACATCAAAAACCTAGGATAAATTTCAAACAAAATATTAATTTTAAAATTTTTAAAATTTACAATCCTTGTATATGATGTTAAAAGGATATTGTATTTTTATGTTGAAAAAGGACTTTATGAGAAAAAAATCTAAAAAGCGATTTTGAGGATATACAAAATGTGCGTGCGAATTAAGTTGCTAAAAAACTAACCGAATGTGAGAAAATAACTTAAATCGAATTCTACTATAGTACAAAACATGCCAATGTATAAAAACTTGCCTTAATGATGTTTCGCTATACAATTCCTTTTTTCATTTCTTTGTAACCCAGAGAGATTCTTTTTTTGCTTCTGAGATGAAAAATTCTCAATTTTCTGTTTAAAGTCGCTCAATTCTCATAATCATTAACACACATAAAAGGAAGAAAAGTTGTTTCTTCTTTTGGGCTTGTTTTTTGTACAATATCATTGTGAATGGCTTGACATAAGTTACATTTAGACGCTTATGATGTTTCCTTATTGCTAGGCATTTGAAATTATCAAGATTTAATGGTTGTAATGGATTGAAAAAAATAAATCTCATTGTTATAACTTCTAATTGTTGAAAATATTTAATGTTTTAAAGTCATGATAATTAAAGCGTTTTTTTCTCAATTGTCGGAAACACAAAATAGAAGGAAAAAACATTTTACCATATTTCTCTCGCTTCTAATTTAACTTCCTCGTTTCATCAGAGAACTCTGACTGTTGTTACGTTAATGAAGTTAACAGCAAGTTGAAAAGAGCTTCATTAATTAGTCCGACATAGAATAAAGTGACAGAAATGGTGAGGATGAAAGAAAGGAATTCAAAATGTCCTCTAGAGCTCATAATTTTCTATCTGCAAGCGACATAAAAAGTCATGAACAAAATTAAAAGGAAGAGAAGTTGAATCGACCTACTTGATTGAATGTCAATGGAAAAGAAAAGAAGAAACAAAGATTTATTTATTTTGATAAGGGATGCTGTGCCAAAAAAGATATGAGAAAATGTCAAAATGGATGTTTTTTGTGACAAAAACGTTTTAAGTTTTCAAAGTTTTAAATTCTTCATTTACTTTTAAAGCAAAAATGAATTCTTTTTAGATTGAGAAGTAGTTTTATTTCTTCTGTTTAGGAAACGAGAAATTAAATGCTATATCTTAAAAAAAATTAAGAAAACACATAATAAAAAGAGCAAATATTAGTTTATCTTATTGTCATTTTTTAGAATCAATAAACTTTTGATAGTTTATATAGTAATTTATCAAAAAGTATTAAATTTTATGTACAGCTACTAAATTAAACATTTTTATCACATTTAACTTTCATTAATTGTGCATACATGAGCGTTGACATTATTAAGCTCAAATAAAACTTTCATTGCTATCATCACTAAATGAATTATTCAATAAAGCATAAAATAAATGTCAATATGAACACGTTGAGAGTAAAAGAATTTAACATGATGTTTAAATAGACACATTCACAGTGTGTAGGAATATAAATTTTCATAACATGAAGAAGAAAAAGTTTAATTGATTTATTTGAGTAAAATAATTTCTGTAATTATTTTCTCAGCCATATTGTAATGAGCAATGAATTGCATTTTTTTATTATGTTGCTAAAAATGTCTGTTTTTGGAATTACAAAATTATTATTTTCTCTCTCTTATGAGTGCGGTTTATGTGAAAGAAAAGATTTATGAAGGTTATTTGGGATTTAAAAAAGAAGAAAGTTTTATTGTAATTGTGAATTCTTTAAAGTTAGATTTAAAGTATTATAACAGCAGAAAATCTAGTAAAACATCATTTTTCAAAAACTTTAGCATATGTGTATGTTTTGAAACTTTCACTTGATTATCAGAAAAACAATATCTTTATCGATTTTGTCGGTGTTCTTTGCAGGTGGTTGAATGTTTTTGACAGATAGCTGAAATATTAATATTTTTGAGACACAATAATTTGTTATTGATGCTGAAATAAGTGCTTTTGGCATGTTTTCACAAATCTCCCACTTGATTAATACAAACTTTTAAAGAAGCTTCAAGTAGTTTTCAATAAATTTTCAGAGATTTTCAAAATCTTCTTAAATATACAAATTCTACCCAAATTTGAATTTCAAAATAGTTAAATTGATCCTGAGATAAGGATATTAAAATTCTCAAGATTATACCATAATCATTACCATTAATCTACATGAAATTGTAATTAATTATTTTTGCTATCTTTGAATTTCTCAAATAATCCTTATCATACTCAGAAGGAAGGTTTAGTTATTTATAATCTGTACCATTTCTTAATTTTTCAAAAAGCTCATTCTCTTAGCACTAATTTATTTCAAGCACATTTAGGACAGTAGTAATTAATAGTGTCTTTGTCTTACACATATTTTAAAATTTTTAATTTATCAGTGCACGCAAAATTAAGTATTAAAACAAATTTATTTATGACGATATAAGTTAAATTTTACCTCATAATTATAAGTAATATGTAAATTTATTTATATCATAAAAATAATCCCGGAAAACTTTTTCTCTCCCAGATAAACCTACTTCGTTGTTGTTTTTGTTACCTAAAAACTTTATTTTTTCCTTATTCTCATTCAAAGATAATGAAACATTTTAAAGCATGTCAGGTTGGGGCACTCTCAGAAATTTAACCGCAACTGCTTCTAAAATGTCTGAGTAAAAAGAAAACAAGTTTGCTAGTTTGCAGTAAAAAAAGTTCTCTCAACTTTAGAGGAATTTGTGTGTTTTAAAATGAAATGAAAATTTTATTCAGAACTAAAAACCAAACAAAGTTGTTTCTCTGTGTATAGAATTATTAATGCTATGTAGAACGTACAGATGTTATAAAAGTTTGATTAAATCATAGTGATATGCAAATCCACAAAATTTCCCTTCGACAACTTTTTAATTGATTTTACAAAATTGTTTATTCGTCCATTAAAAAGAAAGCATAAATTATTAAAAATTTTTCTTTCTAATGCATTTTTTTGGGTTTTCCATTTAAATTGAATGACGCGAAAATAGAAGCTTTCAAAAGGCGTGAGTATTTTAATTAAAATGTTCAGAAAAGTTGAAAAGAGCTAGACAAATAGGATAGCGAGAAAGATAATGGAGAAAAAAGAGGAAGCAAGAAAATCATCACTGAATAAATGAATAATAAATTAAGAAATCTAATTATGTATAATTATGAAAGCCTTGAATAAAGGTAATTTCAGGGAAATTCGCGCATTGAATTATCATAAAGAAAAAAATTAGGCTCTGAAATGATTCAACTGCAATTTAGCAAACAAATTCTTGTTCGAATAAGATGATCAGCCTTAAGTCCTCTTTAATTTAATTCTTAAAAATCCTTAGAAACAAATTTTCCTACAATTTAATTCTCTCCGGCCTATTCTCAAATAAAAATACCTAAAGAGAAAAAAAAAAATTTTAAGCTCATTGTTAGCAGGATTTATTTACCCTTCTCTTTCTTTTCTCTTTTATCTCTATCAAATTCCGCAACTGTGTTAAATTATAATGAAACGCTTTGTGTCTCTTTTTTAAAGTCAATAAAATATGAAAAAATTGAAATATATATTTTTCATCATTTATCATGTTATTTAATAATTTTATGAGAATCAATTGCAAAAGTATTCTCGTTTTCAATTGGACACTAAAAATAATAATAAAAGAAATAGAGAAAATGTTTCGTTGAAATTACAACAATTAATGTGAGAAACCTAAATGTTTAAATAGAAATCATAATTAGTTCTACAACTCAAAATGTGGAATGACTAAGAAAAATTTTCTTTACGTGCCTTTAACTTGTTACACAACAAACAACTCGCGTAAGCAAAATAAAAGAAGGCAACTATTTTCTCGTCTACAAATTGTTATTTATGAGCAAAGGCATTTATCACCAAACAAAAAAATGTAACACAAAGCGATAGGTGAGCAGAAGCCTACCTTTTTGTGTATTTTCATCCATTTGCGCTTTATACAAATAAGTTTCTCGCTCGCTCTCTCGTTTTCCCTTTTTATTACTATATTATGTGTGAGTCTGCCTATTACTATTACTGTTATTATTATTACCTCGCTTTTCTCAAACAGAGCCCTTACAAAAATATTTGCGTGCTCAAATTAATAATTCCCTGCATCTGATTCGTACAAAAAAATAAATGTATAATTAGAGGTGAGTAATATTTATGATCTATACATCGCTTCTACTTCTTATTCACTACTAGCGTTAATAAACGCTCCCTTTACTCACTGTTGCTTATGAGCGATTTTTCTATTCCATTATTAATTTAGATTGAAGTAGAAATTAGATCTGATGGGTTGAAGAGTTGAGGGTTCTTTTTAGGCGAAATGACGGTAATTATTTTGGCTTCTTGAAAACGAGTGATTTAATTAAAATTTAAAACGATGGTTGATTCAATTTTTTTTCGTTTGAGGTTTGAAATATTGAAATAAATCCTTTGTTCTTTGAAAAGTCCTTCAGAATTGTTGCTATTGACATAAAACGTTTTCCAACATCGTCATCAACCTACTTAATCTTTATTATTGCACGCTACACTTTGAATTTGCGACATAACTTTTTATACATATTGTAGAGAAAAAGTGGAAATATAAAATACATGCACATTGAAATAGAGCGAGGAAATATGAAACTTTTCATCAAACAGAGAAAAAATCCTCATTCTCACTCTATGTTATATCCATTTTTCATTTATATTGAAACCTCATCAACATCCTGTATACCGTGCTATATGTGTGAAAAAACACTATACAATGCAAAACTTTTTTCTCTTTAGCTAACATTTCTGTCATGAAATTATTTTTTTTTTCATTTTCTGTTGATGCAATTGAGAAGAGCTTTATAGATCAGCATTTTCAATTTTCAAATCGCTACATTTACACAAAATGATCGATTTCTTCTTCACTTCCTTTTTTCATAGTATTTTATATTACTATGCACTATAAATCTTTACATACACATTATCATGATATGAAACAGCTCCTTTTTTTTATAAAATAAGCAAAATTGTAATACATAAGTTGCTTTTCATGCATGTACTTATTCTCTCGCAAATATTAAAAGACTAAAAAGCCTTGAGCCACATTTAAAAGCTAAAAATATATACAAAAGTTTTTACTGTCACATAAGTAATTTCTTCTTTTTATTAGATTGGAATATTTAACAAAATTTTTCATCTGGACAGAATCGTAATTAAAAAATTCTTTATTCAAAAAACTAAACAAAAGAAGAATTCTAAAAATTTTTGTACGATGAAATTTTTTTAAATAATATTTTATTAAAGGGCGAGAGAGAAAAATTGTTTTTCAATGGGATCAAAACATTTATGTAGGAAAAAAGAAGGAGAGTAAAAATCGATAGAGATCTTTCCTACAATGCCATTGCCTTCCCACCAATCTATTGACATTTTCTCATTTCATTCAATACACTAAGAGTGCTGTGTGTATTGATGATGAAATGTGACTTTTACGATATTTCTAAAGAATAAAAATTTCCCTCTCTCTTTCTCTCTGAAATGATGATGGAGTTTGTAAGGGTTAGAATGAAGGCGTGATTGAATGAAAAAGTAGCGAGAACAGAAGCATTTGAGAGTTATCAAACACCTATTATACGCCTCTGCAATCGATAGATGATAAGATTCAATGATGACAATCGTGCAATGGCATGATGAGCTTTAATTTGTATCAAGGAGTTGATGAATTTTCACATTTTATGAGTCACTGTAAAGCAATCAATTCTTACTTGTGATTGATAGGTATAAATCAGATTTTTATTGCTCATCATTTCGTTGTATGATGATGATTCTTTCAATTTTTTATATGTGCTTGAATGATATATATTAAATCTATTTATTTTATGTGTTTGTAAACATTTGAGAAGAACGTTCAATGTTTTTTATAATGATAATTATTCATTGCTATCATTGTCAATGTCAAATAACTTTTGAATGTTAAATTTACAGTAGAGTTCTTGACAAAGTGAATTTTTTAAGCTTTTGTTATTTATTTATTTTTTCCATTTCGCCACCATCGATATCCACATGAGTTTGGTATGTGTGTTTACATTAGATATTCCTTGTGGCTTCACTCTTCAACAAACTTCAAAATCTGTCCATTTTCTTCTCACACTCTTTCTTATTTTTCTTTTGCTGACCTTCTCTGCCAAGTCAAATGAAAATGGCTTATGGATTAAGGGGTAGTAAAAAAGAAGCTTAATCCTTCTGTGTTGGTTGGGGTGGTGGAAGAAAGTAAGTCGAAGAACGCATACATACAAAAAAAAGGTATAAGTCGCATAAGCAACTTGTAGGATAAAAAATTCCTCTTCCTTCTTCACTCTGTCGTTTTGGGCTTGATTGGTGCTTTCAATTTTCTTCAATGCTTGACGACAGCTAGCAATAAAAAGAAAGAGATTGAGAGAAAATTATACTCGCAATAATGATTTTATATGTCGTACACTAAAAATAGAAGAGTAAAAAGTGTAAGTAAAAAGAAAGTGCTCACTTTTCTTGATTTTTTATGTCAGAGATCACTCTTTTGTGTTAAAAAGAAAGCTTTATGTGATTATGACATATATAAAAGCATACATTATGTGAATTGTTATAGAAAGTGAAAAAAGTGCGAAAGAAATAAACTTTTCCTCCATAAGCTTCATAATGCTTACATTATTTGCCGTCGTGTTCGTTCATCAAGGCAAGGAAATATTGATTATTTTTGATTTATTCGACAAACTAAAAATGATAACATAAGTAACAGTAGACAAGAAAAATTTTTCTTTTGTTTGAGAAGTTTGATGAAATAATAAAAATTAATTGCTTGAGAATACTTGGCGCCAAATATAAACATCTGTATGAAAAAATTCGTTCTCTCTTGATATTCATAACCGCATAAATTTCCAAACACTTCAATCACAACTTTCTTTCCCTTTTTTACGCATAAAAAAAGAAAATTTATTCTCAATATACTTTCTCTTCTATCTCATAAATCTTCTCATTTTCACTCGTTATACGATACGTGAAATTAATGTCTTTTCACAAAGCTTGTGTGTATTATAACGAATGGACAATGGCTCTAAACTACTCATTCTTCTTGTATAAATATTATTCCATCGATTCACACATAAATTCTCGCAAATATATAAATGAAACAGGAAACAAGCAAAAAACGACGACAACATGACAGACGAGAATCGTAAAAAGAGACTTCTTTCATTTTATATCCGTTTTGATAAGAAAATAAACATTCGTTCTATGCGACTTTTTAGGTCTTCAAAAAACATGTAAATAATCAGAGAAAGAAAAACATTTTGTGATAAGTTTGTGTAAGTGTGTCGTAAAAATATTTCCTTTCCGAAAAATGCATTAATTTCCTATTTAGGAATCACTATATAAATACGACGATTGAGGGAAAAAAATTCAAAAGAAATTTTCTTTATTATGTTTAATTATTACTGGTGGGTAATAAACAAAGGAAGCAAAGAGCGAAAGAGAAATAAATAACGTTGTTGTTGCTTAAGTTTGATCAAATGACCACAGATGAAGTAGCAAATGTTTACTTACAACTCAAAATTATAGGTTTTGAGCCTTTGAGCTTTCATTTATTAGACGGGAGATAAATGATCGTTAAATTTATTTACGACAATTTGTTTAGAAAATGTAAGAAAGTAATGAAAGGGAATTTTCTTATTTTTGCTTCTATCGCACGCAGCACAACACATAAACTCATAAACTATAAGTTGTATTACACTATAGTGTATAATTTATGTCAGAAAATTTAATTTTAAATGAGTAGGTGGTTAGTGCCGCACACATGATGATGCGGGATGATAACGAGAAAGCACACACATGAGAAAGGTGCAAAATTGATGCGAGAAACAATGAAAAAGTTTGACTTGGGCGGAGAAAACTTTTTACTCTCTCCTAAAAAGCTATAAAGTTGAAATTTCGTTTTATCACGTAAGCAGCTTTTTATAAAATTTAATTTTAAAGTTTAACATTTTTTCAAAAAAAAAAGTTTTCTTATGCACGAAAATCGTGACAAAATTCAATTTTCAGTTGTTTTTGCTCTTTTCTTCTTGCCACTTACATTACAAAGAGTTGAAATGAGATGTAATTTTGAAATAAATGGGAATTGTGTAGAGTTAAATAAACATACAGAGAGCAATTTTAAAGTTGAGTGGATTGAGCTGTTGAAAGTATGTAATTTCTATTAAGTACACAGCAGTCTACGTTTATTTAAACTGCAGGCGAAAACATTGCAGTATTTAATTTTCTAAATTAAATAAGATATCTTTAAAACTAAATTTGAACTTCTTTTGTTAATTATTTTTAAATTAAAATTCCAAATTTAAAAATTCTTCTTTTATCTCGTAAAATCACTTATTTCATGTAAATCTAACTTGACCTAGAAAAATCACTCTCTTTTAAAAACATCGCATAAAATTTCAATTCTCTTTTAAAGCAAAGACAGACAAAAAGCTAAAAAATGTTTTCATAATAAAAACTTTTTTCTCTGAAAATATTTATTTCACTTGCTACTATGATACTTACTATGTGAATCTTTCCCTACATACTAAACTGTTATTGTTTAACTTTGAATTGTTTAAAAGAGGGAAAGAGAGAGATTGAAAGAAAAAAAAAATTATATGCATGGCAATGATGTCCGTTGGATATGTCAAACATTTTCTCTGTAATGCAAATAAGAAAAAAAAAAAAACATTTTCTGTTTTTGCTCTCAATTGTAGAATAATTCATGGAAGGAATATGTTAAGCATATTGTGACTGTGCATGTATTCTACGTTGTATTTATGCTCAAAAGCATACAAAAAACCCAATTTCATCATTTATTGATTTTTTAAAAGTCTCATGTATCTCTTTTGTCTTGATCTTTTCATTATTACTTTTTACATGTTAATATGATGAGAACAGAAAACAATGTTTATTTATTTATGAAGGATAGATAGAGTATGTTGAGGGATAATTATGGTTGAGTTGTTATCTTGGTCTTTACCCAAAATGTCTATTTGTCTGCAAAATTAATATAACAAACATGTAATTGCAACAAGCTTTTTCTTTAAGGTTAAACGAGAATAAGTTTTTATTTTCATTTCTTCTTATTTTTCAATTTTTTAAAGAGAACTTCTTGCTTTCTTTTATTACTTACAATAATAAACAAAATTATTTTTCATTCATTTTAAACAGAGTTTGGAAATGTAAAATTATTGAAAATTGACTTTACATAATTTCAACTTCCAAATTCTGATTTGAAATAATATTTTTATAATCTTTAGCTTTTTTTGTCTTCATTTATCATATATTTTCTTTCAAATTTCTCATTAATATATCATAAACATTATTTTCTAAATTAGTTTTATATTTTATCCATTTGGTCGATTTTCTCAAAAAGTTCTGATTATTTTCTTTATTGGTAAAGACGTTCAATGCATTGATTTAAAAATTATTTATCCAGCAGACAGTTTTGTCTATTTTCACTTTATATTTCATGCTAAATCCATTAATGATGGATATGAAAGTATGGCTATTTTGGATTCAGTTAAAAATTTAATGTAATTATCCCTAGAAGGGAAAGAGTCTCTCATTATCTGATATTCCACACTCAAATAATTTTCAAAATATTTTTCTTCGAAATCAATTAGCTTATCAAAGATCATTTTCACATTGAAATCTATTTATGTGAAAATTCAATGTTTAATTTAATCTCTCAAAAGCAAATCCTTGCTTTTCATGTAATTTTCATCTTCCTCTTTTTTCATTACATTTATCTAGATCCGCACGAAAATTGAGAAAAATTTTCTTCTCTCTTTTTACGCCTCTCTTTTTCTTCGTGATTGATTACTTCTCATCTCATTCTTACTATCTATATTGATTTCTTGTGAAAATGAAAATTGTGTTTACAATTCTTTTGAATAAACATGGAACGAAATCAAATCAGTTTCGATTTCTGATAGATAAATTTATATTTAAATGATTGGCGATTCTCTGAACATTTTCACAGGATTTTAATTTTTATTTTATATCATTTTCATGCAATTTATTCAAATATATTTTTACTGTCGATCTCGTGAATTCACACAAATTTTCACATTTATTCATTTATTTGTGGCTTTTTTTTGTTTTTTACTGTTTCATGCAATTTATCTCATCTCTACGAATACGACTGCGATGATGTTGAAATTAAAAAAAATTCTCTCTTGCTGCGTTTTTATTTCGCAGCTCATAAAAAATGCGAGTGAGCGTAAAAAAATTTTAATGACTTTAAATGATTTCCTTTCAAGGGATTGAATTGCTGAGTGATTAATTTCAATTTTTTTTCTAAATTAGAAGGAGCTCAAATTTATTTTCTTAGCATTTTCCTCCCTTGAAGTTTTTTTTGTTTTAACTTTAAAGTTACAGTTGCTGTTGAATCTTTTATATATATACTTTAATTTTGTTCTTTTAAGTTGAAGAAAGAGAAAAAGTTTTCATTTAACTTGCAGCTTGAGTAATTTTCTTTTCTTTTTTTCTTCTTTTGGGCATCACAAGTCAATAGCAACATTCTTTTGCTCTTTTAAGAAATTTTAACATTTTTTTTCTCACGTAAAGCGTGCTATGAACGTATAAAGTCAGATGCTATGTCTCATTTTTCACGTATCCCTACCTATTCTTTAAAAATTATGATAATAATTCTTTTCATTCTCATCTGTTCTGCTCCCTTTTTCCTTTTCTTGTATGTGTCACAATGTGGAAAACATTCAAAAATGAAAAATGAATGAGAGAACGTTTGGAATTTTCAATTATCTTCTTTCTTTATCCACTTCTTTTTTACTGGCTCCCCTATTCATTATGATAGCTTTAAAAATTTACTTGTAAAAATGCTTTTAAAACTTCTGAATTTCCTGTTGATTCGTGAATTGTTTTTCTTCTTTACTGCTTTTGTTTACATGAGAAGGAAAGAATGAAATTTCCTTTTTAATGAATGTAAGTCGTAAACTTCATCAATATTAGATTCACAATTCTTTCATAACTCGATATTTCTCTACCAACCACCGTTACTAGTTTGAATTTTAAGTAGCAATTCTATGAAATCGATAATGATAATTTGAATTTCAAACATTTGCGTTGTATATATTGGTTGAGTTTATTATAAGGTAAAAATCCTGTATTTATTAGTAATTTAGTGAGAATTGAGAAAATTGGATTTTCTTGAGCTTTTTCAATGAGATTACGAAGACTTTTGATCTCACATAAAAATCACTTTGCATTGACCTTCAAAAATTGCTTTTCTCCCTCTTTTCTATGACCAGCACAAAAAAGTCAAACTTTAACCATTATTCTTTATGATTATGGTTCGTCTTTTAACGTGACTTACTAAAGAAAAGAATTTTTTTTCCAATTTTCTATATGCTATATTTATTAATAGAATCTATAACCCATTTCCATAGTTTGTTTTTACAACAGAAAAATTTATGAATTACATTTTCGTTTCTATTCTTGTTTCTCGTTAATGTCGACAATTTTGTTATGTTACTGACTGAAAATAGGCAAATTAGCATTCACACTACTTTTTATCATTAATTACTGTCTTGAAATGCTTCCTAAATTGGTGAACAAAGTTGACGTGTCTGATCATAAATGAAAAATGAATGAAAATTGCCTGCTCTCTACTTTCGTTCGTTGAAGAGGAAGTTCTTAATGAAATATGGATAAGTATTGTGTTTCTTTATCGGCAATTACTTGATTTTTATGGATAATTTTTCTCATTTGCATTAATATGTAAATAAACGTGAACTTTCTTCTGTTCATCATTTTGTAAATATTCTATTCACTTTCTTGCTTGCTCTTGAAAACATAATTTCAATTTATCTTTATTTATGAGACTTTCTCGCTCTTTTTCTCTTTCACGCCATTTCGAAATGCTTAAACCAACAACAAAAGCAAAATGATGATGAAGTCGAGAATAAATTTTCTGTTTCGATTTTGAATGAGAAGAAGAAAGTGAAGGCTAAAATTCTCGCTTGTTTTCTACTTTTGATGTCAGAAGAATTTTTCTTTTTTTTTTGATCAATTTTCATAAGTTTTCTCTTATGGCTGAGTGAGTGCGGAAGAGGAGAAGATGAAAAATGTTTATAAATATTTATTAACGTTGTCTTTCAACAACAATTTACATAAGTGATGAGTCAAAATTGATGAAGGCATGATAGTTTACCTTACTTTTTTGGTCTTTCATCTGAAAATTATTCGTTTCGAAAATGAAAGTCATTCTTTCTATTGACACAGAAAATTTTCATTTTTATTATTTTAATTTTTTTCTTTTTCCATTGTATTCTCACAGTGAGAAAAAAGACAAAAAAATTATAGAAAATAAAGATTGTTACGATTCTTCTCCTCTATACGGATTCACTCAAGTCATAATATAATTTATCATCTGTTTACACCACTCTCGCTTTTTTAAAGTGAAATTATTTATTTGTTTTGGTTCAACACTTTTATTTTGTTTTCTTTATCACAGTCCCTCGCCCGCGACACACTAAATGAGATTTTCAGAAACATTTTATTTTTCTCTTCCTTAATCTCACAGATGAAGAAAATTGATGAGATAAATTAAAGAGGATTTTTGCTTTTTCTTTTTTGATTCAATTCGCCTTAGTCAGTCATGATAAAATAAAATTTACTTCTTGACTTGTTGATCACTTAAATAATATTTTGTAAACTTTGATACACATTAAAGTTTTCTCTTTTATATAGATTTTTTTTTTTAAGTTTTCTTTATCATCATCTCCACAATCACATCACATTGTTATGAATTTCTGTTTCCTTTTCCTATTGTTCAGCTACTGTGGACTCACGAAGAAAAATGATTTATTCTCCATTTATTACGAATGTTGTGCTACTGATAGATGACAATTTTTCTTTTTTCCTTTTCGTCTATGATTCAAAGTTGTAGAATTTTATTGATTCATTTTTACTTGTAATCTGTTGCTTTTTTTCTCTAAATCTCTACAACAAAGGAAGAATAAGAATGGAATTTTCTCTCTCCTTCTCGGTGTCTCTTATTCTTCCCTGCTGTTGTTGAAAAAGTCAAGTAGATATCAGCAGCAGCAACAGTATAGGAAGAGTTGATAAATAATAACAATAACGATGATGATGAAAAGCGTGAGAAAGGGTCGTGGTGTTTTTGGATAGCAGCAAAATTTAATCACGAATAAACACAAATTCATTATAGTGATTCCATCGATTTTCTTCCGAATCAACACCTGGTTTGAGATCTGTAGATGAGCCAGATGTTCCAGATCCACAGCTGCCAGCTAGTCGAAATCCACTCTTTTGTAGATCATCAAATGCTTGTTCAATAAATGTGTGCTTTAAGAAGAATCTCGACGTGTAACGGTCAGGTCCGCCATGATCCGGATCTCTTGATTCATTCAATGTGTCGCCAAAGACTTCACGACAAAGTGCAACTCGACCACAAATGAGCAAACGCGATAATTTTCTGAACTTTACATCTGCTAAGCCGTCCTTACCGAATTGAAAGCTTCCACGATAACCAACTGTAATGCAACCTGGCGGTCGATTCTCTGTCAATTGATTTAGTGTCTTTACAAGACCGGCTAATCGAAAATGCTCGGCCTCTTGCTTTAAGCGCTCCTTCTCACGAAAGCCCTCTGGTAATGATATGGCAGAGTCTCTAAGATAGTCCAAAATGTATCTAAATAATACCCCATCGCGATCAATAAAATAGCGGCCTTTGGCATCTTTAATAATATCGCTTGATTTTCCTGTAAACATCTCATGAAGAAGTGTATTTGGCTCACTTAGCAATGTCTTATGCTTTGTTGTGTAGTGGACGCCGCCAACGTTTAACTCGACCATTGCTGGAAAATCACCCATTGTTGCTTCTCACTCTTGAATCCTTTTTTACTCACGAATAGGATTAAATTTTGTGTATGTGCTTGTCCTTTTTTTATATCGACAAGTAAAAAAGTGTTATGTTTGGGTTACTCCGAAAAAATCCTCAAAATTCCCTTAATGTAGCTGTTCCGTAATTTTTTTCTGATTCAAATTTGCATAGCAATATTTTTATTTCACATCCACTTGCCGTCTTCTCAAAGTCAGAGAGCGCTATGTATTTATTTGTGCTTTTTTAGATTGTATATAATCACGCACACACCATAAAAATTCTTGTATACATATAATGTGCCTCTTTTACAAATATATAGTTATATGTACTTGATACTTGAGTTAATGTAAAGGAATGTTTTTAAATTTTTCTTCTCTTTTACTTTAAACTTAAATTATTTTTCTCTCTTTTGTGAATTATGGAATGATTTTATCTTCTTTCGCTTTAATGAAGAATTATTTTCTTGAATTTTCCGCTTTTTCTGCTAGTTCAGCTGTTTTTCTCTCAATTCCACTACGAGTGATGATGATTGTGAAAGATAAGATGAATTTATTTGATGTGAGCTAATTCTGTTGCTATTTTATGCGCTATTTTTGACTTTTATTTAAATATTCTTATATGAATATGAGCTCTACGGAAGGAGCTTTTTGCAAAATTAAACTGGAAGCAAACGCGTCTTAATCGCAACTGATTTTCGATGGAAGTCAGAGGAAAAATTTTTCTTTTTCGGAAGCTCTATTGAGTGCGTGCTGTAATGCGCAAGAGCAGCCGAAACAGTGTGAAGAAGTTCATTCTCTCTAAATTCTTCTATTTTCCTCTCTTACACACTCACTTAACGAAGCTGAAAGTTTAAATTGTGATGATGATGATAAATTTCGGCTCTTAATTTCCTTTCTTTCCTCTCACTAACTTTAGAATACGAGAGAGAGAAACGAAGTTATTTTCGAAAGAGAAAATTTTCGAAAATTCCATCATCATTTGCAGTTCCTTTTTTTCTTTTACTGCCTCACAGCTGTCTGTGTCACAAGCTTCGTAAGTATTTTTTGAGCTCCAAATACACAATTCATGAAAAAATATTTTCTCTTTTTTGCCTATCTGCTGCCTATCATGCGCGCAGCATCCTTATTCGATCAATAATTTTTGTGTCGTAGGCCTCTCTTTCTTTTACACACATATATATTTTACTCATTCATGGAAAGCATAAGGAAAATAGTTTGAATAATTTCTTTTACGCTTGTTGATGCTTATTTGTATCTGACTTACATTTGCGGGAAGAGGAAAGTTCATGCACATTTCTTGTTAAAACTTTCATTATATATTACGATATGAATATTAGTCTTTTACATATGCTTTATATGAGCGAAAAAAAGGAAGGAAAAGAAAATGAGCGAGTTCAAGGAAAAAAATGTTATAAAAGCTCGGTTGAGAGGAGAAAATAATGTAACATATGTGACAATGTGCGTGTACGCTCATATGACTTACTTACTTACTTGCTATATATAAGTAAAGGGAGGGTTTTTTTTCCTCTTACTTCTAAGTATATCGATTATCACGTTCTCTCCTTCTATTGATTGTTGGAAAATAAATGAGCAGATAACATTATACTAAGTTATGGCTGAACAGACTGACAGTAGCACAAAAATACCAACAATGACTAAATTGATTAAAGTACCGATATATAGCGTACAATACATTCCTACATAAAAAGAGAATGTGCTGATGACTGAGAGACGAAAAAATAGATAAAAATGAAAATTATGCTTACAATTGTATCTGCTCTAATCAGATGATTTGATTCTTTTATTGTGAAATGAAAAAGAAATGAAATGCGATGAAAGCAAAAGTCAATTTTGATAAGCATCGAATATATTGTATTTTTCGAGTGGCAAGAAGATATTTAGTAGATTAATAAAAGCAGAATAATTTATTGGAAATTTCTGTTTTGATAATAATTGATTGATTTATGATTAAGGCAACATTTTTGAATTAAGTTAAGAGCTGTTCACCCTTAGAAAAAGCTTTTTTCATCAATATTAATACTTTCATCCTCCTAAATACTTATAGATGAAACGATTTACACCCTTCGGCTATTTATTCAATCATCATCATCACTGAACTGTATGTTGTATGGCTTAAAACAAACATAATTTTCATTCGCTTGCTTCACACATGACTGGTTAATAGCTAATGCTTCAAGTGAAAGTGTATAAAAGCTTCAGTCTATTAGTTGGACATTTATTAAAACGCATCATACGAAAAAGCGAGGATATACGTTTATAAATAGCCATATCTCTGCCTTTTCCACCAGCATAAACTGACGAACGTTATATGAATAAATAATTGATGTTATTTCGTTTCGCATTGCTTGAGCCTTTCATTTTTTATTAATAAATAGGCTCTTAAATTTTCATTTGATATTGTTGTTGATGCTTTTAAGCTTTTTCTCTTTCTTTCTCCCGACCAATTTACACTTCATGTACGCACATGATAACTATTAAGTTTAGTCTTCGCCATCATAACATAAATATCTCTTTGCATAATTGAACGAGATAAAATATTAAGCCAAATTGTCGTTGCCGTTGTCTTTATTCATCCATGTGCGTTAGATAGTGAGCAACATTAATGGATTTTCTTCTTCGCATGTCTCATCACATACGTGTATAAACTTTCAAATCAGTTGCTTCATCTATTTGTATGTCATCATCAAAATTAAAGTCACACACTTTTATGCTTATTTTTTTGCGTCTTGAGAAATTTAATTATGTAAAAGGAAATTAAATTGTGAAATTAATCTTCTTCTATTGCTCGAAATTGGAAACATTTTTATTTTCTCGAACCCTTCGCTATTCATTTTTATAGCAATTTTCCATCATCGAGAGATAAAGAATAGTTTATTTCTGTTTTTTAGTGAGGTCCAAAAATGAAAATTATGTTAATGCCGACTTTATTTACTTACTGAATATAGCAAAAATGCTAATGATTTTGCTGTAGTTTTGTACATAAACGACAATGCCTTTCTAAAACATCATTTTATGACTGCATAAACTGCAGATGATAGCGTATATGCAAGGCAAGCATAAAAGTCAAAATGAAATGCCTTAACTTTTTACATCTTTCGTTTCAGAATTGCAAAAAGCAAGTAATAAAAATGAAGAAAGACTGATAGTTATGAGACCTTTTCATGTTATAGTTTTATATAGCGAACTTTTCCTTCTTCATTAAACTTATTAAGGTCTAATATTCTCTTTATTCCATAATCACAGAGAACTGGCTTATGGATATAAAGAGAAAATGTCTCTAATGGATGAAATTGCATTGAAATAGAATGAGAATAGAAGAGGGAAAATTCATTATACAGCTGTGTTAGTGGTTATTTTTTGGCCGATTCTACTTAATCGCCTTTGCTGAGCTATTATTTTTCATAGCATTTTTTTTTTCGAGGGACGGGGAATAATTTCCATTTTCAATTTTGTTGCACATTCATTTTATGATTTTGAGCCTAATGAGCGGCTTATTTTTGGGTAGTACAGCTAATTTTCATTTTTTTCTTTTTATTTGGCTGAATCGTAAAAATATGTGCTGAAATAGTTTTTTAATAATAAAAAAAAAAAAGAAAACCATTTCATTCTTGCTGTGGTCAGCATTCTGAAACAATTGACTTGATTATTGTAAAAATTACATATGCAATAAATAACTAATGAAGCTTCATTCTTCATTTCCTAATCGAAACATTATTAGTCGATTCATCATTTCCATAAGATTAATTAAATTGAAGTTATGACATGTATATATAACAAAAAGGTACTCAAGCGTATGTTTCTGAATTTAATGCATAAAGTTGTAAACAAATTTAAGATGTATGTAAGGAAAAAAAAAGATATAAAAGTTTGCGCACTTCTAACATGAGAAGAAGAAAAAAGTTTTGCATAAAAACAAGAATTCCATTTGTCCTTTATTCTACTTGACTTTGCTTCCTCCTTTTCGATAGCTATCACTCTCATCCAAATCGGCTTGTTTGCTTGATGCCTTACCAATGTCCAATGACATGAAAAAGTTTCTTCCCTCTTATTTTATTCATGATGGTGATTCTTTTATCCTCCCTCCACTGAGACACATTTCGGATACTTAAGACAAAAATAGAAGTTTCTGCAATCATGTGCTCGTCATGAGAGAGTTAAAAAAGAGAGATGAGGAAAAGGGATGATAGAAAAGAATTGATTTAAATTTCCAGTCATCTAATCTTGATGGTGCGTTTGTGGAAAACGATGATGGAAACTTCTACAGCGAAATTTCATTCCACCCTTATATCTTGAGGAAATTAGTCAAGAATAAAAATGAATGAACGAAATGAGATGCTACAGCACTCTTTAAGGCGTTCTAGCAATATGAAGCTTTCAGCTTTCATAAATAAAGGAAGAGAAAGAGAAAAGTTTTTCTTCCATGTGATAAATGCTTTTTTCTTCCTTTTGCCAGACTTTCTCATACATTGTTCGCGAACACAACTCGACGAAAAGTGATTAAAAAAAATTGTTCAACATAAAAAATTACTTTTTCTCTCATTCTATTTTATTTAACTTCTTGCTCAGATGATATTTATAGGGAATTAACATTTAATTGATTTTTCCTTGTGTAAACTCAGAATTTCCTTAATGACTTTTCTTAACTTTCTTTTTCGGATAGAGATAATTGAATTTGTAACTGTGGTAAAGGAGAATGAAAAGAGTTTTGAAGTTAAACGTGTTTGAAAATAAATATCTATGAACTGAACTCAAGTCTCAAATTGCATTTATCTCAAATCAGTTCTTTCAGCACATCTGTGCTATTTTATACCATAAAATTTCTTGCTGACACAATTTTTAAAAGAGATAAAATGCCAGTTAGGAAAGTTGACAAGTATGTTTTCACAGAAGATTTTTCGTTTGAACTCTCAAGTGTAATTCAATAGCGTTATTGCACTAGTAAAAAATCTCTACTCTAACACTTTCCCAAGAGCTCAATTTAATTAATTTTGCAGCATATTTTTTAACTATCGCAAATACACAAGCGAGCTCATTAATTTTAATTTTATATTGCAATCATTTGACCGCACTTTCTCAAATTTAATTTTTCTTTGAACATTTTAAAAATGCAAATTTCCCCTTTAATTAAATTTATAATTTATTTGCTTGCAGCTGTTTTAAAAATAGATTTTTCCATCAAGTTTTACTCATCCCTTCGAGAAATTTATCTGTGAAACTTTTCTCTTGTTAAATAATTAAATATATCTTTCAAAATGTCAACTCAATTTAAAAGCGCTTGAAAATTGGCTTAAACTTTCCAAACTACATTCACATATTAATAAAGCTCTTTCTATAGTATAGAGCGTAACATACCATATGTTACAACGATAGTTTGCGGTTTTACTCTACACTATGTCATGATTACGGCTTATCTCCACAGTTGTGAATAGAAATTGTTGCACATTGGTAGGAAACAGTTTTGGAGGCATGTCACGATCTACTAACTAACCAACAAACCAAAACAAACTCTCATGAGTGCATAAAAGTTTAATTTATGAAAGAAAATAAGAAGAAACGAGATCAAATTTAATTAAGCTCTAGGAAATCAGATAATTTTATGCGGGTATCAATTTCAATATGAGAGAAAATTCTCTTGAGATATATCACATGATTAAAATGAAATTCAAAATTTTAATTTTAATATTCTTTTCGTATGCTTTGACCGTTCGCACACCATTAACCACATTTCAATGTCATTGATAATTTATACTGAAGTTTCACTGTTTCCTTTTTCTAATTCTCTTTTTGTATGTTGTATTATGTGTATATGTAAGCATAAGATCCTGTTAAAAAATAAAAAGAGAGCAAGAAGAATCCTAGACATGTTTACATGCATACAGGGGATTCACATATAATTTATTATATTTTTTTTCGCTGTATTGCTCTCGATGTATGTGCCTCAGCGTAAGGACGAAAAAGAAGAAAAAAGAGAAAGAGGAAAAATAACAGTTTTTAAGTGAGTGAAAAGAGTGCCTTTTTATGGATGTACGTAAGCATTCACGAGTGCGTGATGTGTCTGAATTATTGTGGTGCTTTATGCTCTCTTTCTCTTCTTCTTTTTCCACTTAAATATGACACTGGGCTGGGCTTTTAAGTAGAGTGAAACATAAAAAATTTAAGAAATTTTTCTTTCAACTTATCGAGCGAGGTGAAAAAAAGTTAATTTTTTCTTTTTCTCGCTGCTTTTGTGATGTTTAAAAAGTCGTAAAACAATTTTTTATCAAAGCAGCGAACCCTTGAAAATTGTTTACCCTCGTTGTTTTATGTTGACTCTTTGTTGTTCCTTCAATACCGCACGCATATACATTTTTATAGCATCAACATATTTCACATATTTCTGTCTCATTAAAAAAATACATTTTTTCTGTGAGTGTGTGTGTTCACATATTTTATTTGAGTGTGAGGAGATTTATAGAGGCTTTGTGACTATATGTGAAATAGCAGCTTTTTTTTGACCCTTCCATAGCAATATGTTTATACAATCTGTATCATCAACTCACTAAATTTTATTTTTTTTTTCTTTTTCTTTCATTCTTGGCTACTGGGAAATGCTTTATATGTATGTCGGGGATTCTCGTTGATCGTTAAATTCGTTCACTTTTACACCTAAAGATATGATGCTCTTTAAATTCCCAAAGACAATTGCACTGATTGGTTCAGTCCTTGCAATCACTGGGTAAGTTTCGAAAATTGCATGAAATTAGTTTATAAATCACCTCTTTCGATAGTTCAAAGCACAAATGTTAAAAATTTATTTCATCATGTGAATTAAAATTAGTGAGACGCATAGAGTTGTTGTCGTTCAGGATTAAGAACGATTTTGCATTCACTTTGAAGAAAATTTTTGGAGAAAATTGTTGATTATTTGACCAAGGCAAATTATTGATGGTTTTTGACCTTTACGAAGCAGAGCAAAAAATATTCGGTAATTAATGGTACAAAGAAGAGTTAAACATTTACTTCTTTTTGCGATTCAATTCTTTTGGCTGGAATTGAACGAAAGATTGTAAGAAGTATAGTTTAAGCAGAAATTTTGATAATTAAAATTTGGGTAATTTCATCGAGATTGTTGATGATCTTTGTAAGTTTTATTGCAGACTTTTACAAAATTCTCATTATCAAAAAACTGAATTCTTATCAAATTATTTTAGAATTTAGATATAATTGAGATTTTAAAAGTTAGTAATTTCTTTGATTTGAGTACAGCAATATTTTAGGAAATTTTTAATTAATTCATGTAAGATGAGAAAAATTGGTGAAAGTACTCAATTGCGGATTGGTGTACTTTAGCGCTTTTTTGGTGCCCAGATCAGTGTTTGTTACAAATAACAAAGTTAGCTAATTCGTTTTTATTAAAAAAGCTTCATCTTAAATACAAATGATAAAACAAAGTTGAGTTGCAAAACTACATGTTTAGTTGTCAGCTTTTCAATTTGATCACAACAACTAGAACTTCTGTGACTGTATCAAGTTAAAGTAGGTTTTCAGAAGCTGTAACTTTAATGGTTTAACCATATTCAAGTTTATA